>JAABNY020000002.1:15966102-15976262 GCA_015164015.2 Brevimyrus niger | reverse complement strand
CACACACACGTCATTTTAGAGCTGTGATATCTTCATTCTAAAATGAAAAATATCTAATAGCACAAATACACTTTTGACTGGTACTATACGTACTTACCAATCAAGTATTTTTTCAAATGAAATTGCCTTTTACTATAATTAAGTAATTTATTTACAACTAGCATTCGCGCATTAAACTATTTGCGGTTGGCTAGACCGCAGACCTAAGACTCCATCTTCCGGCTTTGCGGGCACGAACACAACCAAATCGTACACACATTTTAATGATTTCCTGAATTCAATTTAGTATTTCGTGTACACGTTACACTTAGTTTTACTTTATTTAGTACAGAAAATTGTCTGTGGCTACTCCGAATTTTCGTCATCCACAAACGTAATAATTTACAAACGTCTGAAAGAGTCAGTAAGGAATAACAACGTACAATGACTCACCGCGACTTTGAATGGGTCAAGCGGTTACAGAGAATATGTGGATGGATGGATATATGACTCGTGAAATAAGTGTAAAATATAAAAGTTTACTTAATGAAAGACATGGTGTAGTTCAGGGGTGCCCAATCGGTCTATCGTGAACGACAGGTCGATCGTCAAGACATTAGACATCTCTAGTCGATCGCGAAACAATTTCCAATCCGCCCGGCAAAATATACGGATTGACTATCCCCCCGGTTGGAGACCACTGTTGTAAATAAAATGAAAGTTTAGTGCGCATGAAAGTTACAAATAAAATAGGGCTTTAACATACAAGTCAAAATGTGGTACAAAATAAAAGCGACGGCCGGCATATCAAGGGATGGCACCAACCTGTGGTCGTTAAGTAAGTAGTGACGAAGAACAGGGATGAAGTAAAATCATTATTTAACTCGTCATTGTCAGCATCCAGGACAGCTATCCGTCGCTTGCCGGCAAACAGCACCTTCTTAAGCAGCTGGTCCAGGCGCTTTTCCTGGAGGCATCGGTTTTGTTCCAGAAAGAGCAGTCGGAGCCGTCGGACTTCGTCTAAGAGAGCGCTCTGCTGTGGCTTTTCGAGTACCACGAAGACCGAGCCGCCGAAGATAATGTACAGCACATAGCTGACCACCATAATGGAAAACGCTCTAACCCGACAAAACCGCGGACATACATAATACCTAGTAACCATGATATTTATACTCGAAAATACCAACGACAGGGTGCACTGTGAGCGAGGTGGTCACCTGTGCTTGGCGTCCTGTAAACAAATATGCCGTCTCATATTTCCTAGGCAATTATATTTAATAATTTAATGGGAAAGCAATAAACCGTGAGTATAATATGCACAACTATTTTTAAAAGCTTAAAGTACTGAACACTATTTTACTTTGCGGATAACCATACTGGGTATAAGGGCAGGTAAACAGCCCAAAATGAACTTGCATGGAATGTTTATGCCCGGTGTATAATAATTATGATCGGTGGATGATTGATTATAGATATTAAGCAACACTATAAATTACAAATTTACCATACATTGTTTCTCCATTCAGGTTTGTCTGTCATCCGTGTATGTGAAATGGAATATATACATATAATGAATATTTTAATTACTGTTACAGTTTTGAGGTTAGCGAATATGAACGCGTTTCGGTGATAAAATACAGAACATGGATTTTCACTTTATACTATGTATAATGTGTTAATAGAGCAAATTTGTAACGTGTAATTAATGCTTCATTAAGAAATGAATACACAGCATATAAGCTTGTCCAAAATACCCTTCCAATTCTGCTGATATCAAAATTTTACATTCATACTACAGTGAACAAGTATTTCACCATTTTTCATCTTTATGTGAATTAACATCAACCCACAGAAGCACAAATCATAAAAATCACAATATTTACTATAAATGTTGTTTCACATGGGTACATATGTTACATGTAATACACATGTATAAAGGGAAGGACAATGACAATATCTTTTTAGTCTAATTTAGCATTAGCATGCTGTATATTAGACAATATAATGTAAGATTTATACGCGAAGGCTGCATTCCCTACAAACAGAAGCAAATACTTCTTTCCAAAAATTGTCTACTTGGTGTGAGTTGGACATCCTGTGTCCTACTCTAACTCCATGCATGTCACCCTTGGCACTCTGGTATGTAACAAAGTCTACAAAAAATGAACATGTAAAAAAAGTACTACTGTACCTGCAAATGTTACCTGTAAGAGAGCCAAGTGTGAGGCACAGTATGGATTTCATTACGGAAATGTTACCTCCCCAGTAACAGAGTAACAGTCCAAAGAAATAGGAAATTGTCTATATTCTCCAGACAGTGAAGGGCAAGGGAAGTCACGCCAGGCCAGAGGGCAGGCCGGCCGATCTGGGCCAGGGATGCACTGGCAAGGCCCTTTCAGCTTCAGTCTGGCTGCTGTTTGCAGTGGAGGTGGCTCACAGAGGCAGGTGCAGAGAGTAGTGGGAACAGGCCCAGCGGCGCAGTGGCTTGCTGACCCTGCCGATGACAGGCAGCTTGTGGGCGTAGCCCCGAGGTGGCAGAGCCGATAAGGCCGCCGACGGAGTGAAGCTCGTCTGGAAGCGGCGGGCCTGGCAGCGGCGACCCATCTGCCGTCCGCCAATGAGGAAGGAGAAGGCGGGGGGCCTGGTCAGCAGGGGGGCAAAGCGGGCCTTGGGGAACACGTCGCGGGATGGACCCAGTGGCCGCTGGCCTGGCCGAGCAGATGACGAGCGGGAGCGCTGCACTGACGACGAGCAGGAAGAGGAACGAGGCAAGGATCTGGGGGGGAGGCAGTGAGGCATCTGAGGGCACGCATACGTTGCCTCTGTGTCTGTCACCTTCGAGTCACCTCAAATAACCAGCAAATTCAAACAGCATAAAAAGCTAAGCAGCCTAATGAAGCATATATTTAGAGGGAAAGTCGTCAGACCCATCCAAAAATATTTCAAATGTCCCATTAAAGTCGGAAGGGCTAAAGCAAAGCCTCAGCTGACTCAGTCGGAGGCAGACGCGGGCACATTGTGGCCTACCTTCCAGGGGCTGGCAGGCTGGGCGGCGCCGGCTCGCCATTGGGGCTGCCGTCCTGCCGAGGGCTGATGCTGAGGCTGGCCGTCAGCTGGGGCATCTTGCGTGTGGTGTCCAGGCTGGCAGTGCCGCCGCTCCCGGCGCCGCCACTGCCGGGAGGGTCCTTCCTAGGGCCGGGGGGCTGCAGTGAGGCCACCGGGGGGCCGCCCCCCACGCTGGGACCAGCGCTGAAGCGCACCGCCAGGCTGTCCCCAAAGAAGGCGTAGAGCTCGCAGTACATGGCAGGAAGGGGCACAGGCGTCCACTCCTCCCAGGGCAAGCCCGCGCCGCCCGCCTGGAGGTGGCTGGCGATGCCCAAACCCGGCTCGGACTGTGGCTCGGGGGGGGGGCTCAGCCCGGGGGAGCTCTCCCGGCCTCCGACGGTCCCCCCGGCACCAGACATCCCACCGACCCTTTCTTCTGTTGACCCAGACAGAGACAGCGCCTTCATCTTCAGCAGACGCTCCACTGCCACCTGCAGGAGGAAACGTGCAATGACAAGACCGCATCAGCGGCGGAACTTTAAGAACCGTGGCTGACCAGCGGCAGCAGCGCGCACACGCACCAAGATGGCCCCATAAACCTTGTGCCCGTCAGCCTTGACCTGGGCGTTGGACACAGAATAGTCATCCAGCACCGCCTGGAGGTTGGCCCAGTAGGCCGGGAGGTGGGGGTATAAAACACGCTCTACAGCCTGAAACACACAAGCAGGCGAACAAAACGCCGGTTAAAAGAAACGAAAGCAAAAATTGAGAGAAAAGCACTTCAATAAAAACACACGACACGGGGTGGGGCTAAACTCAGCAGACTACTGACAGGAAGCAGCGAGTAGTTATTAGAGGCACAAAGTCACAGTGGGCCTGCGTTCAAAGTGGGGCACCGCATATATGTTCTTATGTAGATGCCCGTGATGTCCTCACTGACCACAAATGGCAATCAGAGGGCAGTACCTTCCAGCCCAGGGCATGCAGCCCCACCACGGCTCCATAGTGCGAGCAGAGTGGCCGCACGGGGTCCGACAACACCTTCTGAAGGGACAGCAGGATCTGGTGGTACAGGCCACTCACCAGGTCCCCGTGGGTCCTGCCAGAGACAGAGTGTGCATTTAGTCACATAAAACTGACCGCTGAGGGAGCCTCTATTTTTACTTGCCGGTAGTCTGTTACTGTGCAGAGAAGTTAAAAGAATCAAAGGAAACAAGGAGAGCTACTGTAATGGCAAATAGGTGAGCATCAGTCGAGAAACTATCAAAGCCCACAAGTCCCAGGATAATCCCTGTATTTCTGCCATCTTCACTGGCCATCAGAGAGGCACCATAATATTCAGCTTTAAGGCAGATTATATGTATATTTGTGTAGCTACATGCCCACCAGAAGATGTGGCTGAGCAGCAAGGCGGCATAGTCACGCAGGGTCCAATGGTCATTCAGGGGGTTAATGGAGGCAGCCAGAGGCTCCAGGATGCAGTACATGACACTGGACACCAGGCTGCGCACGTAAGATCCCAGGTACAGATAGGGGTTCTGCACCAGGCTCTTCACCATGTGCAGCAAGCGGTTCAGCTGCTCCAGGTCATGGCTGACAGACTTCACCTGAGGGGGTGAAAGGGGCAGGACACTAATCACCTCACTAATCACCTTCTTAACATTAGTAAGCACCGTTCCACTGGGCCTTTCCTCTGGCTGGCTGGCTGGCAGCCTGTTCCAGGACACCGGTTTGACGTTGCTGCTCTTTCAGACCATAAGCACTTGCATTCAGCTGCTGGTGTATTTCCAGTTTTAGTTGGCAGACGTTTTTTTTAGTACACAGCACCAATAGCCTACAACCACCGCACTAGAGGTTGACCGATATATCGGGACGATATTTAGCATTTTTTAAAATTTATCGGCATTGGCCGATATCCGAGTGCACTACGACGATTTACTGACAGACACGTCTGCGGGCAGCCCGATGTTATTGTTGCTGTGGAACACGTAACCCATGCTGCCTTGTGCAGGACCCCAGTCAGAAGTTTTGAAAGAGCCCTGAGAGAAAAGGGTAAGGCTTAAATTCTGATCTTTCAATGACCCGTCTATTTAACTAGTTTGCTATGAAAAGTTTAATGTTTTTAAAAGAACGCGAGCCCTATTGAAAGTGAACACGAATTACGCTATCAGGAACTAGGGTAACGAGAATGGGAATTTTTTCGCATTTGAGACCGGAGATTCAAAAAATTTGTCAGACGTCTAAATAAGTGCATGACCGCACAGTTAGTTTCCTCAATAAACGTGTCTATCCTTTATACGGGCTTATACGTCACAATCACTAGGGGCTTATGTTGTCCTTTCATACAAGGCTGTGCAATACGACAAAGTAATTTTATTTTATTTTCTGCGATCGCTAGATTCTGATTGTGAATTTGGCTTGTAAACTGTCTGCTAACAATATAAACATGTTAGTGAAAGGTTTTGAACCTTGTACACTACTCATCATACCATTTTGCACTTAGTTAAAAGTGTTTTTTTCTTCAAAATGTATTAGTGCCATTGTTTTAATGTGCATGGAATACTGAAATTGCAGAATGAAGTGAAGATGAAGTCATTATAATAAAAATGCTAACCTTGCATTTTTTCTTCTCTTTTAGTAATTCCTGTCTGATGGCTAAACAAAAATTGAATCCTGTATGGCAGCATTTCACCAATCCAACACCACGAAATACCAAGTGCAGCAGGCTGGTGAGCTTGGGAGCTGAAGAAGGAGTTTGCTGCTAAAGAGATTTTGATGCTGCCATCTTTATTGTTTATAAGTTTAAGTTGTAAACAACTTGTATCGAGTTTTTGTTATTTAAGTTTATATTTAAATGTACACAAGTCAGTATTCAATAAATGCCAAGTTGAGAATTTTTTTGTATTGTTTGTTATTATTAGTGCGATATTATGTCATGCAAATAGAGGGGAAAATGTCCAATTTTCGGCCAAAAAAATATCAGCAGCATATATCAGCCATTGGCTGACCCCAACTCCTAAATATCAGCATCGGTTATTGAAAAACCCATATCGGTCAACCTCTACACCGCACCACCGACAAGCTTTTAAGATTAAGGCTTTACTTTTTTTCTTTTTTTTTTTACTTTGCTTATCCACAGTATCTTAAGATACCTGGTAATTTAAATGTTTATAGGATTACTCCCCCTCATATGTAACTATCCCATTAAAATCATACAAGACAATAAGTGTGTACATCATTCATACTGCTCAGCCCAAACCCCTTTCCTTTCACTAACATCAATTTATAATTATGACATAATTCATCATACTCATGATGAGAAGCCAATCCCCAGAAAAACAGGTGCACACAGACATGTGAAGAAAAGATCTCTATAGGTTTGAGGTGTAGCGTCTCCTCGGCCTTGGTAAGTCCCTTTAAACACAGACAATGCTTGCCTCCCCAGACTTCTTATGTACAAACAGGATCTTACCCCACTGATGACATACACAAAGTATGGAAGGAGTGCGGCAATCTTCGAGTTTGACTGGAGATCTAACAGAGCCACCTAAAGCAGAGGACTAATGTTAATGTAAACATTACCACTGTCTAGATCAGTGATTCTTAAACTTCTTCTGTCATGCTCCCCTTTGGAAGCAGTTTACTTTCTTACACAGAAAGGCACTGATTGCTATTGCTCCCATTTGAAAAACACATTCAGCTTTGGTTCTGCTCAGAGCACTTGAGCAGAGTGGGAGCGACAGCAAAGCGGCATATTTGAAAAAAATACGCCGCATCCCCTTATCTCTCGCTCCGTCTTGCTCTTTCAGAGTTCCCAACTCTCATGCATCTGCCGTGACACACAAGAAATCATATGGAACGTCTAAATCATTCCATTATAACTATTTTTACATTTATATCAAAAGTGTTGGGGTAGTTTGCAAACTTTATAATCTATTTACAAGGTAATAAAAGTAAACATTCGTGCAGACTTGCATCAACAGCAAAGTTGGCAACCCACTCACATCTCTGCTTAAATGTGGATTTGGGTGCTTGGTTATTTTGATGCCAGGAAACAGTTTAAGCTAAAAATTAAAACACAATGCAGATCGTTTTCTTTTTTGGAGCGATTACTGAGCGATGAGTGTAAATTATCACTGCTCCTCTCCGCTGGCATGCTCTGGTTCCGCTGCACATTTTAGAGCACCCCCAACCTGGATTTGATCTGCATTGCAGGGAGGGGGGGGGGCACACCATGCACTATGAGAATCACTGGACTAGACCCTCCCCACCAAAGAAGCGAATAACACGTGCTACCAACTGCTATTATGGAAACTACTGATAAGGAGAAGTGTCAGGTTTGACCTTCATGAGGTGTGGGTCCTCCCCCAGGATGGAGCGAGTGATCTGCTGGTAGTACTTGTACAAGTCATCTGACAGAGACTGCACCGCAGTAGGTACTGCAAGGAATACGACAGTCACTTAAAGCTCATGTGCACCTGAAACACAGGAAGAGTGGTCTGGTGATTTTACACAGATTATGGTGAAACTGGATGCCTAATCCTACCTGTGCCCTGAGGCTCTAGGTTTCCCTTCCCGTCAAGGTAGGACACTTGGACTGCCAAAAATAAAACCAGCATTCAATCTTAACACGCTACTTATACACTGTGACATGCAGTATGACAAGATACAACCCAAGATGCAAGACACAACGGCAATACCACACACAGATGAGAGCAGGTGGGAGACGGGGCCACACCATTCCTGAACACAGAGAGGCCTTCGGACACAGTGGCTATACCTCGCACCATGGTCTCCGCACAGCCCTTGGGGATATTTGTGGCCAGTGCCAGCTCCACCAGGTTAATGTCTCGGTCCTCCACGAAAAACAGCTCCCCTTCCTTTATCGGCCTGAAGGGCAGCACGTCTTGGGCCCCATACCCACAGACCACCTGTGAGAGGCATCACCAAAAACGTTCAAACCCATCCGCCCAACAAAGGACTACCCACTGGACTGAGCAACCAATGTCAACTGCTACCTGAGAATCAGCACACATCTGCATGTCCGCTCACCTCCACGTTGCTCCACCGAAGCGCCCTGTTGAAGTCCTCCACTGTCAGTTTGCGCCGTTTGGCATGTCTCATGAATTGAGAGCTACTCTGTGAAAGTCAAAGGCAACCATTGATCAATTAGCCCCAAGGTTCCAGTGAGGCTGCTTACAGTGCGACAGATCAGGCAGATACATAGGAAAACATAGAATGCTGCTGAAACAGGCATGGGACACAGAGATTATATCCACCCTAAGCAGTTAGGAAACATTCACCTTCAAAGCCTGCGGTGTCAGCTGAAAATAACATCTCCTGACTTGTAAACAGAGTTACTTTCAATAGAAATAACACATATTATTAGGGCAGTTGGACACAACACACACATTGAACCAACATCCTCTGCTTACCTGTGTAGCTTCTCTTAAGCGGTAGCACACATCCTCAGCCAGCAGGGCGGCAACTTCATCAGTGAGCTCCACTCCAGCGCTTTCGGCCATGAGCCTGACAGACTCCCGGGATACCTCAGCAAAGCGTCGCTCTTCTCTGTCGGCCATCGCTTTGGTGCTGCCCCCGTTGCCAGAAATGTATACGAATATAAAATGACTACAGATGCAACAATGCCTTCAGGTTTGGAGCTTTGAATCCTGTCTCTCTCTGCTGGCTCTGTGGAGTTTGCATATTCTCTATGTGTGCCCGGCGATGGACTGGGATGATGGAATCTCATCCAGGGAATACGCTAGTTTGAATTCTATACTACCTGGACCAGGCTATAGCAACCCAGACCCCCCCCCCCCAAAAAAAAAAACATTGACATTGTTAAAAACGACCGCAAAAATATTGCTAGTATATATTTTTAAAATGTTTTTAATTTAATAAAACGCACGTCTTACGGTGGCCATTACCTAATATCAACGTTTGACTGAAGTAAATCAACAATTAGCTGTAAAACGTAATGAAAACGGACCAAAAGACAGTTCCTCCCTGCATACACCTAGTATATTTCCTCTGTCCATAATAAAAGGCAAAGTCACAGCAAACCTGGTAGCTTTGTAGGGGTTAATGTTAACGATCAGTCGGTTCAGTCGAGATAGCGCGCCTAAGCACTGAATTAATGTTACTCAGCACTTAAGTTTGCTACAATTTTTAAACAAGCAATTTCAGTAATCCTTAACCTACTTAAGGCTACTTAGTACTTTACCGTACCCATCGGGAACACGATACTGTACAGCTCCACGCGCATCCCTTCCCCCAAAATCGTAAGTTTTCCATGCAGACCCGATTGTGCATTTTTAACGTTTAGTAGGCAAAGCCGGCTCCTACCTGCGAGACCAAGACGGCTATGCCCCAACGAGCAGCCCGCAGATGTACCAGCACTTTCTGCCCTCCGACAAAAAACCGAATCAACTTCCGGTGTTGAACACACCGCCTGGCGCGATAATTGGTCGAATAGTAACCCGCCCGCGCTGACGACATTCGGCATGGAGCCGACCGGAAGTTGGTCAGATCTGGTTGTCCTACGATGCTTTCCACTTGAAATACTGTTTAACGAATAGTTTTTAATAGGGAAGGAAACGTTTCCAACTTTATTTGTAAAAATTTTACGCAACGTACAGTTCTAGCCGATTGAATGCTTTAAAGTAACCCTTAAGATGCGACTTGCGTCTTTGAGTAGAGACGACAACAATTTGATCACGTTATTTACTTTGATGGACCGCCTGTGTTCTGGTGGACTCACCAGAGCACAACGAACATACAAGACTTGTTCTTGCATCACACTAAAGGGGACACTTAAGTAACAGATATCCACAAATTCAATGCACAAGAGTTTGGCTTAAGATTGAATGGTTTATTATCCAGGAGTGGAGAGGTTAGTCTCAAAATAAATTAGTCAAACACCTTAAATTACACAAGGATTAAATACCAACATTCAACTTTGACTTGTGTCATCTGAGAAATATATACAAAGATTAAAAACAAATAAAATATTAGTTTTCACTAAAGGCTCCATTTAAATATTCACATGCTGATAATGGCATTCACCAAGTCCAGTGACTCAAACCTCTCAGGTTCCCGTAGCAGGTCCCAGATACACATGCTATCCTAGCACA
>JAABNY020000002.1:15924375-15936547 GCA_015164015.2 Brevimyrus niger | reverse complement strand
CTCGGCTTATTTAACAGCAGCAAAACTGGACATGATAGTCACAAATTTTGTCATGCTTATTTGAGTTAAGAGAACTGTTGGGGATGTTCTTTTAATTGTTATTCAAGCAATGTATGTCTGGTTAACAACTCACCATGAACACACTTCACAGATGATCCCACTCGCAGATAACTGGTTCTCTCTGCCCGACTCAGGCTAGATTAGCAGATTGCAGGATGTGTGGCGCAATATACACGCGTGTTGCCAACAGGGACGGTGTAGAGTGCCCTCTGGTGGACAAACTATACAGCGGCAACACTCATGACATGGTTGAGGGGTGTTTCATCCATTTTTATTTTATTTTTGAATTTATAATTTATTTATTCATTTATCGGCCATTATAAATGCCGATACCGATAGTTTGGAAAATGCCTAATATCTGCGATAATATCGGCCTGCCGATAAATCAGTCGGGCTCTATTGCACAGTTCGAATATGAAACTGAAAGCTTCTAATGGGAAAACTACGGAAAAGGATTAGGGCCACCATGAAATTATTATTTGAATTCTGACTAATCTCAGAATTCAAATAACCATTCATGGTGGACCTAATCCTCTTCCATAGAATACAGTATAGATCAGATTCAGTTAATTTTCTATATGTGCACCTTAATGGATATTTATTTTTATTTACTTACATTTTTAGGTTTTTTGATTGGTCATAGCAGTATTCACATAATTTTTTAAGAGTTATAGTTAGTTCAGTAAACCATTGTATAATAAGTGAAAAAAGAAGCAATTTGTTTTGTTTCTTTTACCTCCGCTGTACCGAAAACGTACTGAACCGTGACTTCAAAACTGAGGTACATACTGAACCATGATTTTTGTGTACAGTACCACCTCTAGTGTACACACATACACACACTATTGGCAAAGGTATAGGGGCATCCCTTCAAATCATTGAATTCACGTGTCCCAATCACTTCCATGGCCACAGGTATATAAAATGAAGCACCTAGGCATGCAGGCGGCAAACATTTGTGTAAGAATGAGTCACTCTCAGGAGCTCAGTAAATTCAAGCTTGGTACAGTGACAGGACAACACCTGTGCAATAAGTCCATTTGTGAAATTTCCTCACTACTAAATATTCCACAGTCAACTGTCAGTAGTATTATAACAAAGTGGAAGCAATTAAGAACAGAAACTCAGCTATAAAGTGGTAGGACACATAAAATCATAGAGCAGGGACAATACATGCTGAGGCGCACCTTGTGCGGAAGTCACCAGCTGTCTGCAGAGTCAATAGCTACAAACCTCCAAACTTCATGTGGCCTTCAGATTAGCTCAAGAATAGTGTGTAAAGAACCACATGGAATAGGTTTCCATGGCTGAGCAGCTGCATCCAAGCCGTTGGTTCCAATAGTGTGAAGCACACTGCCACTAGATTTGTTTTCTGGAGTGACAAATCACGCTTCGGTCTGGCAATCCGATGGACAAGTCTGGGTTTGGCAGTTGCCAGAAGAACAGTACTTGCCTGACTGCATTGTGCCAGATGTAAAGTTTAGTGAAGAGGAGATTATGGTGTGGGGTTGTTTTTGCAGGGGTTGAGATTGGCCCCTTACTTCCAGTAAAAGAAACTCTTAATGCTGCAGCAATTTCATGCTCCCAACTTTGTGGGAAAAATTTAGGGATGGCCCCTTTCTGTTCCAACATGACTGTGCACCAGTCTGGTGTGGAGGAACTGCCTGCACAGAGCGCTGACCTCAACCCAATAGAACACCTTTGGGATGAATTAGAGTGGAGACTGCTGGCTAAGCCTTCTCGTCCAACATCAGTGCCTGACCTCACAAATGCTTTCTTGTAAGAATGGTCAAAAAATCCTATTAACACACTCCTACACCTTGAGAACAGCCTTCCCAGAAGAGTTTAGTCTGTTACAGCTCCAAACGGTGACACAACTTCATATTAAAGCCTATGTATTAAAAATGGGATGTCATTAATGTTCATGTGGGTGTAAAGGCAGGTGTCCCAATACTTTTGTCAATATAGTGTCAGAGCTGCTCAATTATGGCAAAAATCATAATCAGAATTATTTTTGACCAATATTGAGATCATAATTATTTACCACATGTATTGACTCAATTATGAAACTTATACACTTAATGAAAATGAATTGAAACTGGACGTGTGCCATATTATATTCACGGTAATACCAGTAACTTTTTTTCACAGAAAAAATATTCAAATCCGCACCGTAAAAGAGAGGGAGGGATGTGGCCAGTTGTCAATGGCTCATTCAAACACATGAAAGTTACTACATACTCAATGGCAGAAGACCAGAAATAGTGACATTAGATGGCTTTTTCTTATTTATTTATCCAACTGAATGTTGCAACTACAACATTTAGTCATCTTCATGTAGCCAAGACCTTGGTGATCAGATATCTGGGATCAAAACTGGCACCACTGCTTACTATGTACTTTTATAATGTTTCTGCAAGTGTCCCAAACTGCATTTTGCAATGTCTATACTTTGTCAAATTACAAACTTCACATAAATCTGATATTTACAAAGTACACTAAGATTAAGATGAGCTTAGTGCCAAAACAAATACAAGAAATAATTTGCCATGTTTAAGATATTTAAAGAAATGTGTGACCATGCCCCAGTCAGTGAAAGTGTGTTCCCTACCCCTAGACCTCAGAGGATTAAAGGCAACTTATTTTTTCGTTGATTGTTACACTAATGCTCAAATGCTTTCAGTACAGAAATTTTTTTTTTTTTAAATTCATTTTACTTTAAGACTAAATACTTTACTAAATAAAACTAAAGTTGGGTAATATATATTTTTATCCTCCTGAGGGCTTGCGTGTGCATGTTTTATTCACGTTAGCTATTCTGGATTAGTAGGACCTCAATCATAAAAACCAAACAATTTTTTTGAACAATCAATAATTTTAAACTAAAAGTGATGTCCTTTTATGAGGACATAGGGTCTCAGGAGGTTACGTTTTTACAGAATATTTTAAGGTAACCTGTTATGTTTATGCTGTCAAATGATTAACAAGCATTTTTTTCTGTTTTGTTATATCGTTAAATTTATCGTTATCATCAGAATACTCTAAATTATTGTGATATTATGTTTGGGCCATATCGCCCACCCCTAATTAAAACCAAAATAAAATGAATAAAACAAATGCTGAACTTGTCCAAATATATATTTTTTCAATGAACATGAAAATTATACCAAGATGAACTGTTCTCTGAGGTTCAAAAACACTAAATTTGTTTTTTTCCCCACCACTATACATATTACAGTCGGCTGCTCATTCCTCTGATATAAAAAGTGTAACTTCAAGATTTTTAGCAAAAAAAAAAAAAACTAGTCTGTTACATGATCTGGCTTCAGTGATGCACGAAGGCAGGAGACAATATTAAGACCCTCTTAATATGTGATGACACCCTTTATATCTATATAATATGTTATGGCATCCATAATTAGGGGTGCAACGATTATTCGATATTGTCAACAAATATCATAGAAATAGCTGCCGACTAATTTTATTGTCGATAATTGTCACCAGGCATATTTTGAGTGGAGTAAGACGTTTTCCTTTCTTTATACCTGTGCAATTCCAATAGACTGCACCAATACACCACACAGGTGAGATTCGCTCTTGCGCAATAGCATTCAGTGACAGATAGAAAAATGGTGGCCACAAATCAGGCATTATCGCGTATTAAACGCTCAAGTCTGGGACACATGGATTAAAGTTTTCCGTTGCTATGACGGATTTCCATCAACCGAGTGTGATAAAGGTTAATAATGAGATTTATGTAGATCTAAAGGTAAAAAAAATAGAGTGGCTGGAAAGGCTCTAACCAAAATGATTCCAAATAACTGATGTGCATTTACCTGTTGTCAACCAAAGGTACCCATCCTACCATTTCGACTGTGAAAGTGTTTTGACTGCTGTGCTGTAAGGAATTCACTAACAGCAGTTAGGCAGGGACAAAGTGCACCTCTGAAAAATTAGTGCACGGATCGGGATTTTTTGCACAAAATAAAGCAGGGCATCATTACAACACAAGATACAAAGATAGTTTTTCTCAATTTATCATTTTTATCATAATTCTGGGAAGTGATAATTGTAATTGTGATTTAAATTTGATTAATTGGACAGCTCTAGTGTGTGTATGTGTGCGTGTATGTATTTATGTAAAATACACAAAGAAGTTAACCAAATCGCAATGGTAGCTTTAAAAACAAAAACCTCCAAAGTATGGGAGCATTTCACACTATTCTCCAAAAAAAAGTGTGTCAGTTGCTCAATTTGTAAAGTTGACCATAGCTGGTATGGGAGCACATCCTCTATGTTCTGGCACAATGTTTCCCAATGCAGTCCTCAGGAAAACCCCGGACAGTCCACTTTTTTGCTCCCTCTCAGCCAATCAGGAACACCAAATACATGGTACAGGTGCACAGGGAGTACAGAGGAAGCAAAAATGTGGACTGTCTGGGGATCCCCAAGGACTGGGTTTGGAAACACTCCTCTAGCATCTGAAAGGAAGCACGTCAGCTCACTGGATTAAGATGACTCATGTCAGTCAGTCAGTCATACTAGTTAACATTTTCATGCAATTTCACTGTCACAGAAAAATTTCTATTGTCAAATACGATCACAAGTTTTGCTAGAGTTGCAGTGTGATTCCGTCATCTTAACTGTTAGGCGTATGGTGGTCTTAAGTCAGTCTGGGTAGCTTCTTGACATACCAATAAAATCAAATGTGTTCAATATTTTCATAAATTTTAATTCTTAAGGCTCATGCAAATAGTGACCTGGACATTGTCAACAAGATATCCTACCTCTCCTGTAAGTTCCAGGAGTCTCCCATATATTGATAGTTATACTGATGTCATGTATATTGTATAGGCTAATACAAAGCGCAAATGGTGGTGTATGTATGCAGTTGTTTTAGTGGTGTGGACCAATTCACCATGCATATGTACGAGTGTTTCAGTAATTTTGCCCTAAACAGCTTCTCATGCTGACATAACAGAACTATGATACAGAACTATGATTGTAAAATTTAGAGGCAACAGAGTGTAGACAGACAACAGAATACACAAAGCACAGAATAAAAAAAATTAACAGGATAGAAATTTGCATTTAAATTTAGATGGTTTGGTTTACTTGATTTAGTGAAATCTAGTGAAAAGTTTTGCTACATTACTTTTCCTTGGTCTTATCCTTAAATTTTAACAGGTAGCTGATACCAAATAAGTGTTATTCGGTAATTGTGCAATTCATTTGACTAATTGATTATTCGTTTTAGGAATAAATAGATTATTTGACTATCAGAATAGTCTTTTGTTAAAGCCCTATTTGTAAGGTATCCAGCTATATTTTTCAAATGATAAAATTTACATCACATCTTAATTCCTTATAAAGCCAGTTTGTGAAAAAGCACTCTTAACAAGAAAGCAAACAGAATGGTGGAGTATTTGGTAAAAGAATGAAAATAATCCCATTCCAGCACCTGTCAATCAATGGCCACGCTGCAGAGCAGCACAGATCGCCTCACACCCCATCCAATATCTCCTTGCAGACAACAGCATGCATTCAGGAAAGGAGAGTGGCCAGCCTACAGTAAACAGCATTGTGTTGAATTATTTGCTACAGGTTAAATCAGGAACTTTCAACTAGTTGTACCTTCCAACTTCTAAATCTACAGATAATATATAAACCAAATTGGGAAAAGATGCCATTCTACATTAGCGGGAAAAAACGTTCTTAAAAAAAAACCTTCAAAAGATATTGTGGAAGCCTAAAGCTACATTTCAAAACAATTGTGCAATAATGCATAGACTAAGGCAGAAATGTCATCACGGCAAACAAGTAAAATATAAATAAAAGCAGAAGCAAAATGTGAAACAAAAATTATATGCAAGTAGCCAATACTCCAAATCCAGAAAATATTACAAATAATCTTTAAGATATTGATCGTGCATTAACACATTAGGATGTTCTGAAGGCAGACCCCACTGTTAGACATATATGTTCTACAGAACCAGGCTACTCCAACTACAGCAACAAAAAAGCTAAAGTTGGTCCACTCAAGAAAGGTCCTATGAACACTTCCTGGGAACTTTTCAGAACCTGTTTTTGCATGTCAGCCACATATAACATAATCACACAAGCAGCACTGGAAATACTGACTGCACACCTCCCCCTGTGTCTGCAAACGCTGAAGAGGCAGGAGCATTTGTCGAGTCCCAGCAGTCACACGTCCCCTGATAGGGCCACCGCTGGCCCTGCTGCTCGCAGCCGGCAGAAAATAAACAAGAGCAGACAACCAGCCCTGTATGGAAGCTCTGAGATACTTGTGATACAGTGGAAACAGGACTCATAATGCAATGAACATGTAGTAGATGCCCTTGCTCTTCCTAGTAAGCTTGTCCTTTAACACTAAACAGTCTAATAGCAACAAAACCAGGGGAACAACTTTTGCAGAGTTGTGAGCCTATTCTAGTGGGTTGTCACCCACAGAGCCACTATATCTGCAATCAGAACACCTAACATCATACCCTAAAAAGTTATCCTTCTGGCCCGTGCCTCATATGAACGGAAACATATTTCGAGTTCTGTATATCTATTCAACTCAAGGAACATAAGACACAAAGGTTACTGCAAGGGCCAGACATCAAATGAA
Organism: Brevimyrus niger; assembly: GCA_015164015.2. NCBI lineage: Eukaryota > Metazoa > Chordata > Actinopteri > Osteoglossiformes > Mormyridae > Brevimyrus > Brevimyrus niger. The sequence continues at coordinate 15,929,853 of JAABNY020000002.1, read as the reverse complement.
CATTAGTCTTTATAATTCAGCTACCTAATGCCATCGCCACAGACACAAAAACAACTACTTATGGCGAAAAAGAACCCAAGAACTGCTTTCATTACAAGCTCTACCAAGCTCAACTAGCCAGGTTCACCTAGCGAGCACTTTGCCACCCAGTTCTAGTGGCTCCCTGTACGAGAGATTCTAGACTACAACTGGAATATTAGCTGCGTCTGCTTTAGGGCTTTATAACCCATTTTCTGCGCCAAGCAGGCGGCAAAGGGGACAGCGTAGCACAATAGCCTGTCAAGCGCGTACTCTTGCATTCCCTGTGAGTATCGGGCTGGCCGACGGCAGCGCGCACGCCGGCCCTCCCACGGAGTCCCGGTCTGGCAGGCGGCGGCGCGCACGCGCGGCCTCGACGCTGCGCACGGACCCAAAACTGAACCCCCATTGGCAGTCAAGTCGACTTAAGACAGCTTTCAGCACTTTCAGCGCGCCACACGTTTACAATTCCGTAAACGTCAAATTAATTTGAACCTTGATGTCAGTATAAAACACATCTAAAAACTCATAGTTCTCTCTTAAAAGACATGCCAAGTACCAATAATGAAAACAACACGCGAGCAGCCTGGCCCCGATGTAAAAGCACCTCGGTATGTGAATGTACGTAAATTATTTTTCAAAAGGGAAAAAAGTTGGCATGTAAGTTACATTTGGATGTTAAGGGAAGGCCAGTACAAGTTTTTAGGAGAAATTTAATGCCGGCCATGGCAAGGCTGTTATTAAATGCTCGGCCAAGACTTCTTTACATGCCTCACAATGAAGTGCAAAAGCATCATCAAAACAAGGTTTATTTGTCGGACACCTGTCCTGACACTCATCCCAAGCATGACCCTGAAATAAAAACCGATCCGATGTCACTACCATATGCTCTACCATACTCATAATGAACGCTCTTGACCATTGACAGCAAAGCGCAGAGTCCGCGTTAAAAAAAAAAAAAAAAAAACAGCGCGGCGTACTTCACTACGCGGTACAAACAAAAGATATGTCAGCACCACGCCGACTTAACAAGACTGCATAACTTTGGCATTTGTGACTTCTACCTTCAGGTACCCCCACCCCCACCGTCTGATTGCTGTGACCTACATACCCTAACCCTCCATAGCCCGGGAAGCGCCATCCTCCGTTTAAAGTGTATCCGGCATCTCTGGGATGCGCCGACCCCAACACCGACATCAGCGTGCATCAAAAGGACAAAGCACACTGGATCCTGGGGGACTTCACTGAATCATAATATAAAAAATATCAACCCACTCTGGGGTTTAAGTGCCCAGCTCTCGTCCTACCGCAGCTAGCCGGTACAGGTGCTGCATTTTAAATAACTGTGATAAACAAATAAACATTCATTGTGTTATCCTGCAGCGCTGACTAACTGAAAGACAAGTCAAATCCCTTTAAGAAACAGCCTGCCAAGCTCAACAAAGTCTCAACGCACGAAGCGTACACAATCGTAATGCAGCCACCGATGGCACATTTCACTTAAAAACTTGACCCCCCCCCCTCCGCCATTCCTTCAAATGACTTATGCATTATGGCTAACCGGCTGATTGCCGGTATTCTTTCTTTCCCTGAATAAGATGGACCTGGCAGCAGATAACCCGGCCTAAACCAGAGAACCGAAACGGCGGACTGCTTGCCTTGTGTGCGGAGAGAAAAGAGCAGCTAGTTAAAGTTACGGCGACGGCGTGACGAGGGGGTGGGGGTTAAATACGCGGAAATAGACATTAGCCAGCCTGCTAGCGCAGGTTCCTAAAATAAAGCAGCACTTACCTCCGACCCTGTACATGTTGGCCGCCATTCTGCCGGTCCCTGAGCGTACTCTCTCCCGCTCTCGCACGAAAAAGAAAAAAAGAAGAAAACAAAAATGACGTGCAGCTAGTTTATCTTGCCCCCCTTCTTTATTGTTGCCCGACCCGGCTGCGAAACAAAAGCCCGGGACCCGGCACTGAAGCCAAGCTACGCCGAGTAAAAAAAAAATGAAGGAGTTTAAAGTTTGTATGAGTTAAAATGTGGCTCGGTGCGGGCTCACTCAGCTCCGGTTCACAGTCTTACAGACATACACACACAGCAATTTCTCTCCGTCTCTCCTTCTCTCACTCCAATCTTCCTCCCATCCTCCGTTCCCGAGCTCCTACCCTCCTCTTCTTCGCCCCCGCTCCGCTCGGCCCGACTCGCGCGCGCCGACGAGCGCCCTCAGGGTGACGTCAGTACGACCCGACGTGACTCGGAGATCTCCGGACTACGTGTCGGAAAAAACCGAAGTGCGATATCTTTGCTTGGTCGGCCTCGTGGCGCAAAATCTCCAATATGACGCTTGGAGGCAGTAAGACTCAGTAAAATTATTCATGTTCCTTAGATGTACGTATGCCATATAGTAATGACAAAATGGCCAATAATAATAATATGTATTATTATTATTAATGTTATTGTTATTTGTTATTGATATTATTAGTAGCAGTGGTGTTGATAATAATATTAATGAATATTATGAATATTATTATTTTGAAATAATTTTTAATTATTACAGCCAGGGTTTTTTTACACGGTTAAACTGATATAATTATGTGCATATTTTTAAAAGTGTGCTTCGGCGAAAATATGTAGAAGCTATCGGCTCCGTAAATCGTGTCAATATTATCAGCAATATTATTGCTGTGATCTTTTGCACAAAAAACGTAAACGTATACGACATTTAACAAAACACTCGTTTTATTCGGTTGTGAGTCATTATAAACTTGGAGGACATGGAGTTAAATAATTTAAAATAAGCGTTGCATTTATCCATCCATCCATCTATTTTCCAAACCGCTTATCCTGGGTCCGGAGCCTATCCCAGAAGCTACGGGCACGAGGCGGGGAACAACCCAGGATGGGGGGCCAGTCCATCGCAGGACACACTCACACAACATTCACTCATACATGCACACCTATGGGTAATTTAGTAACTCCGATCAGCCTCAGCATGTCTTGGACTGTGGGGGAAACCCGTACCCGGAGGAAACCCCACGACGACATGGGTACGTTGCGTTCAGGCCTAAGAAAAATCAATTATATAGCGCCCTCTGTCGGTTGTTATAGGGTCATACTTTATTTATACTGCATCATTGTTAAAAAAATGCCATGGTATTCTGGAATAATGCAACATTCGATGTGCCATTGAAGATGATATAATTACTTTGGTGGCAGCAGGATTCAAACCTGTAACTTAATGAACATGGGAATAGATCGCTAAACTGCTACACTACACCATACAAAAGCAGAAATGTAGCAAATCAGCCCTTTATGGTATAAAGTCATGATAATAATTTCCATGCTATTATAATCAATGGAAATACAAACACACAGAAGGTCACTGGAGGGAATCCTGTGATTGGCAGAATTTTTACATTGCTGGTGGGGAAGGTTCTTAATGTTTTCCAGGGATAAAATGGATGACCTTTGCCCTCTGACCCCACGAGTCATTCTCGTCTGTATGCCTTAAAGAAGAGCAGGATGGGATGTGCAGAAGCTTTAGATACTGTATTTTCACATACATCACAAACATAGAGAATTCTGACTGGTGGTCATTTACATTCAATACACAAGCCAAGCTATATACTGTTTGAATTTTACAAAGCACAATGATTAAGAAATAATTCTTGCACTGATTGTACCATAACGGTGATGTACCTATACACACAGGGGTCTATTCTCCCACCAGATGGTTAAGTCAAAAAAGCATAAAAAATAACATGCTTTTGAGTCACATGTATTTTCCCCTCATCAGTGTGGTCATGCCCATTGCGCATGACCCAAAAAAGGGCGTGGCCATGCAATTTATATTTAATATATTAAGTATAATTAATTTACCAAGCAAAAAAAGTGGGTTACACTCTCAATGTTTTGCCAACAATGTAGACCATGCACTTAATTTACATTGTGAACTGAAATGAACAGAAACCCTTTTAAAAATGACTGCATAAGAATCATTCTATAAAAACTAAGTGTTACAGTGAAATCCAAAGTTTGAGCTTTGTACAATTAACATTATCCCAATTCATTAGGTGTATTAAATGATGTCATTGATAACTGTAATTTAGCCCTCAAGCATTTTCTCATAATAGCCACTACTGTCACAATGTTAAGATCAAATAACACAAAAAACTAGATAAAATTTAACAAAAACATCTTAAAATTTTATTGCATGTAACTCATAATAGACAATCAATTAGTTTAATAAGATATACACTCATTTCTTCAGTTGTTTTGTAACGTCAATTGTTTTATGCTGCAACTGATTAATCCAGAGGAAAAACATCTTAGAAAATTATGTGGATATGATGTAAATGTTAGTTTTATTAGTAGCACAGACTGATAGTTTAGAATGCATTGTTGATAAAACAATAATGCATCCATCTGCATAGTCCAAACAAGCTAATATGCTACAGCGTAGGCTGCGATGAATTATACCAAACCAGTTTTTAGTCATTACCAACAAAAGCCCTCACATCTACCTCATTATGCGTAGAATGGCTACCAACCAGGCAAGTATCTTGGTCAGGTAGTTCTGTTGATGACCCCTGCCCTAATCAATGTGGTGGTGTAAGTATGAAGTATATATATGTGTAGGAATATATGGGACAAACCACGTCCCGTATTGATTCAATAGAGAGTGTTTCATGATCCACCGGGAAACATGCAATGCATGCAGTGTTGGTCAATTGAAAAATGTACATGAAGATGATGGTAGAATATTCTGGTCATATGTCTGTCCCACTCTTACAGAATCACAAGTAATTACACTGCTTAGGATTGTGAGGACATGCTAATATCATTTAACTCATTTTTACTCATATTTAATTGAAGCAATTATTATTTTTTTAACTGTCAAGTATTTTAAATTGAAGGTACCCCATGGACAGGGTGCTAGTCCATTATAGGGCACAAGGTTGGGGTACACCCTGGACAGAAGGGCAGTCCATTCCAAGGCACAGGGTTGGGGTACACCCTGGACAGAAGGGCAGTCCATCGCAGGGCACAGGATTGGGATACACCCTGGACAGGGTGCCAGTCCATTGCAGGGAACAGGGTTGGGGTACCCCCTGGACAGAAGGGCAGTCCATTGCAAGGCACAGGGTTGGGGTACCCCCTGGACAGAAGGGCAGTCCATTCTAAGGCACAGGGTTGGGGTACCCCCTGGACAGAAGGGCAGTCCATTGCAAGGCAAAGGGTTGGGGTACCCCCTGGAGAGGGTGCCAGTCCTACCTTCACCAGTGTGAAGATCTGACCCCTTTCTAACAAAAAGATGGCAATCCCAGGCAAATTCTGAAGTGTTTTTTTATTTTTAACTTTTGTAAAAATACAAAGATCCCATTCAGATGTGGCATTAAGGTATGGCACAGATGTGCAGTCAGCCCACAGACATGTCCAGGGCAGGCAGTGCAGTCTGCGCAGCTCGCT
>JAABNY020000002.1:15875410-15898691 GCA_015164015.2 Brevimyrus niger | reverse complement strand
ATAAACCACTAACTTACGTATACTATTAGAGCATTTATGTCATTTATTTAAACTTTATTTTACCAGGTAAATTGACTGAAAACCAGTTCTCACTGCTTTACGTGATATTCGTCAGAAATAGCAGATTACGCATCGGAACTGCCGGAGATACAAACATCATGCGTGTAACTAAACTCTTCAGCCAATAAGGGCAAAGGTGTGTCATCATCACGGAGGCGGTTCAAGTGGGGAAACAAACTGAAACGCGGACTTAATACAGAGGACTAATGACAACAACCAGAAAACAGCTAATCACACGGGGATCCCACACGAGTTTTACGAGCGGGCGTGATGGGCCAGGAACCAATTAATTGGTTTTCCTTTATTTCTTATGGGAAAATTTGAATTTATAGGATACCATCCGGAGTCTGGAACGGATTAAGTTCGAGAACCGAGGTACCACTGTATTTTAAAAACTATATAAAAACTATATATTGCCCAGCCCTAAGAAACACTTACACTCACTGCATGCAAGAAAGGATATACAGAAACACTTATGTAAAGACATATACCATATGGACAAATGTCCTGGGACACCTGGCCATTACACCCACCGGAACCTTTATGACATCCCATTCAAAATCCATAGACATCAAAATGGAATTGGTCCCCCCTTTGCAGCAATAACAGCTGCCATCCCTCTGGGAAGGCTTTCCACAAGTGCATCTGTCCATTGACCATTCATCCAGAAAAGCATTTGTGAGGTTAAGCACTGATGTTGGACATGAAGGCCTGGCTCATAATTGGCATTCTAGTTCATCTCAAAGGTATTCAATGAGGTTGAGGTCAGGGCTCTGTGCAGCCAATCAGGTTCTTCCACACTAAACTCACCATGTCTTTATGGACCTTGTTTTGTCAACTGAGGCAAAGTCATGCTGGGGCAGAAAAGGGACACATCCCTAAGCTGTTCTCACAAAGTTGAAAGCATAGAATTGTCCAAAATGATTTGGTATGCTGAAGCATTAAGAATTCCCTTCACTCGAATTATGGGGCCAAGCCCAACCACTGAAAAATAACCCCATACCATTATCCCTCCTCCACCAAACTTTACAGTTGGCACAATGAAGTCAGGCAGGTAACAATCTCCTGGCATCTGCCAAACCCAGCCTCCTCCATCACACTGCCAGGCAGAGAAGCGTGATTCATCACTCCACAGAATACATTTCCCCGCTCCAGATTCCAGCGGCAGCGTGCTATACACACTCCAACTGATTCTTGGCATTGCATTGGTTAAATGAGGTCTGCCCTGCAGCTGCTCGGCCATGGAAGTACATTTCATAAAGCTCTCAGTGCATAATTCTTGTGCTGGGGTTAAGGCCAGAAGAAGTTTGGAACTGCAGAGCACTGGCCATTTTTATGCATTATTGTGCCTCAGTACTCAGAAATCCTGCTCTGATACTTCGGTCTGCCGCTTTGTGGCTGAATTTTTGTTGTTCCTAAACACTTATACTTTGCAATAATACAACTTACACCTGACTGTGCAATATCTAGCAGGTAAGAGATTTCAAAAACTGACTTATTGCAATGGTGGCATTGTATGACAGTACCATGTTGGAATCCACCGAGCTCTTCAGAATGACCCATTTTTTTCACAAATGCTTGTACATCTTACTGCATGGCCAGGTGCTTCATTTTTTTCACGTGTAGTAATGGGTCTGAATGTAGCAGCCACACACTCACAGATGCTCACAAACACATGAACACACATCAAAAGAGACAAGAAAGATGCTTAAAATATTTAATGCCCATGTGACTTAATTATAAACCAGTAAGGAAAATGAAAAGCTGAAGGTGTTCAGTTTCCAATACACACAGAACAGGCTGAGCAAACACATTACATATTTACAATTCGTTATCAAACATTGTCATGTTTGCCTGCAATGGTGTATGGGTCATTGATAGCCTGAAAGCCACAAATCAGTCACATCTCTGCTGAAGCTATAGGCTAAATTGACCAGGGCATAAGCATCTTGGATTTTCATCCCATACAAAATGAGAATCTTCTCGACCCTAGTTTAGAGTGCACCTCAATAACTGAATACTCATAAGACCAGTAATAGTGTTGCTGCAATGAACCCAAGCAATCTTAGAAGATCTACTGGCATTTGAACTGCTATCAACAAACATTTTGATAAGACATTAACAGTCCTATGAATGCAAAGCAGGACATAAAGCCCACTGTTGGAACATTGAGACAGTCCCCCAGTTATGATCATCCAACTTATGGACAACTTCTACTTATTTACGGACTGCCATAAGGCTTATTATATTAAATATTTAGATTTAAGACAATGATTCGTAATAATGATTGCATGCTGTACTCTCATGAAGACATTATTCGCCTTCAGTGGTTCGGCGGCTTGAGGTACAGTACAATACCCCATGTAGTTACTTGCATTATTAGTATTATTGGGTACCAAATATACTTTTCAAGTCAAGTGGCTTTTATTGTCTTATCAACCATATACAGTGATACAGTACATAGTGAAACAAGACAACTTTCCTCCAGGACCATGGTGCTATATATAATACTACATCAACACAGGACCATGTGCAAATGTGTAAACACTGCAACAACAGGACAGTGCAGACACAAGACGAGTGCAATAGAAGAAATGATAATGGAAAAGACATGCAGAGCAGAGCTACTGGTATACAGTCCTGATGGATGTAAAGTGTAAAGTACAACAGTGCAATGGGTCGTGCAAAAAACTAAAAACTTCCAACTTATCCTACAAATTCAACTGAAAGACAGACTTACAGAACATACCCTGTTTGTAGCCTGGGGACTACCACGTGCTTAGCATCCTGTGTGTTATGGAGTTTGTGTTCCCAAAAGCTAGCTTTCCGGAACTGAGCTGACCCCAGTAAGCAGCCTGCATTCTCAGTCTGTCCATATGGGGAGTCATTCCCAGTCTGCCGTGCACAAGCAAGGGGACTCTTTGACTCTGGTTTCTGAGTCAGAGGTTGGTGGATGCAGGATGACATGCCTACCCATGCTTCACTCTTTCATTTCTCCATCTTCCTCCTCGCCGTTATCCCTTGATTCTCATACTGCTTCTGTGATCTTTCTGCTCTCCAGTCTACTGCCAGTCACTCCTGGCTCTGACCACTGTTGGGGTACGCCGTCCCCACCGGGTCCGTTGATGAGAAGAGATTCACAGCTGAGACGTGGAGAATCTGCATGTCACCTGGTTTATTATCCAATAGATTGCAATCTGGGAGCGACCATCCGACATACATTCGGTATGTACAGGAAGAGGCTCAACCATATGTATCAGCTCTATCCTCTTTATAGCCCTTTTGGGCATCTCCCCCCCCCCTCTCTCAGTACCTTCCGTCTCTGTGGCAACCACACGTTTGACATTAGCTCTAGTCAGCCGGCCAGTGCTTGTCCTTCGGGAAGGCAAAAGATAAGTAAGGGCTGCTTATGTTGTCTGTCTGCTCCCTCTGTACATTCTCTGTCTCGTTAGGTCATCCTGCCCTACCTGCGTGCCAGTCAGTTTTCTCGTTTCTATTAGTTACGGCCTTCTACAATCATACCCACCACCAAAGAGTGAGGTGTAATTTAGGTCAGTCATGTCAAAAATAGTCAGAGCTGCTTCTGCTTTTGATTTGCCAGAAAATGAAACTGGTGTTGAAAACCTCAAAGGAGACACAAATGCTCCTCTATTTATGAACTTTCAGACATACGAACGAAGAGGACTGCAAGTCCAAATTGTGTTCACTGGGCTCTTGTTTCCGTTCCGCAACATCAATTTTTTTTTCTGTGCACCAATTCCTCCTAGTACGACTTCTGGCCGCTACCTCTGCCGTGCAGCAGCGTAGCGTGCTTACTCCCAGCATCCTAGTTCTCTGTACTTCCATATACCCTTAAATGATGTGAATAACGACTTACCAACATTTCAAGTTACGAACGGCCGTTTGGAACATACAGTGGTACCTCGGATCACGAGTAACGCGGTTTACGAGTGTTCCGCAAGACAAACAATGATTTTAAATAAATTTTGACTTGGAAATACCTTGCAATACGAGTATTACATATTCAGTCGGCGTGCCTCACTCGTATAGTCAAAATTTAGTAGAAAATCACCACCCGAATCGTAGCAGTGCCAGCGATGAATCTGTTTAACGACAATGCAATGTCCACATTTCCGCAAAATCAGAAAGGAAACAAATGCAGCTGTCATTGGATAGGTTCCTTGTTAAAGTCACACAAAAAGAAAAAGATTCCAATGAGCTAACAGATAGCAGTGATTCCATTATTTAAAGTGAAAATCAACAAACTGTCTACAAAATAACCCTCCTCCTTTCTCTCTTGTTTCCCTCACACCATCCACGATTCTTTTCAAAGGTAAAGTGTACGTAATTTTTTTTTTTACATATATTTCACTTTATATTTTGTATTAATCATTTTTATATGAATATTTTAGGGTTTTGGAACGAATCATCTGAGTTTCCATTATTTCTTATGGGAAAATTTGCTTTGATATACGAGTGCTTTGGATTACAAGCACGTTTCTGGAGGCTACATTCAACACACTGTGAGGTGTTATCTATTGCTAAAGAAAAACAATAGCTTTGAAATTTGAGGAATCATCTGACAGCTGTGAGGTGGGATAATAAGAGATTTCCAATCAGGGCCAGATCATTATCTTCATATATTTAGCTGAAAATGGCAAAGACAACATTTGCTTGCATAGTTAAATGTCCATACTCAGAGTTAGAAGAGATCGTTCCCATCCCGTAACTCTTATAGTTCAAGACTACTTAAAATGTTGGGTAAAAATGCAGAACAGACATCATTGCAGCATTCACACAAAAAGCATAATCGACTCTGTTTGCAATACAGCAGTAAGACCCTACAAATAAAAGCTAAATAAGTCAATAATGTGCATTTTAATAGGGTACGATACTATTGCTTTTATCTCAAAAGACTGTGAGGCAGAATTTAGTCTTGGGTATTGTGAACATGGCATACAGTATGTCTCCCTGGCAGGACTGACTGCATAGGAAATCCTTGTTACTGAACTGTTTCATTGGGCCCATGGCCCTCCAGTCCATGAGTGAACATGTCAATCATCACAAATATCAGCACTTTGAGAGCCAGGTCTAGCCTTTTGGCAGGTGGCTGGGTCGATGTTTTGCTTGAGTGGACAAACTCAAAATAGCAAACAAAAAATGGAACAAACAAAAAATACTGCACACTCAGGAGTTAAATGCAGTAACTGTACGCAAACCAGGTCAACCTTTGTTCATTAAATGTCATTCAATTTGTGTTCTACTTAAAATGTCATTTGTAATCCTCCCTAGGAAAGCCAGACACAAAGGCACCTGTGATAACTAAGGAGTACAAAGGTCAGGCAAGCTCTCAGTTATTTCATCTGGTGAGCAGCCTTATCTAGCACCACTTAACACCACAAAACACTATTAGAACATGTGTGTTTGCTTCTAATAGATTGGTTGTCCATTTCTTTGCTTATTCTAATAGTGCTTACAGGAAAATTGAATAAAATATTGTTTATGTTTATCATTCCTATTGAATGTTTTCTCTATTTGGTGCCACGGTAGCTCTGTGAGTAGCACTATTGCCTGACACCTCTAGCGCCCTCTAGGGGTTCAAATCTCTGCCTCTACTCCATGTGTGTGGCGTTTGTAAGTTGGCCCCATGACCTGTGGGGGGTCCTGTGCAGTCAGGCTAAATGGTGATTCTAAATGACCCATAGTGTATGACTGCATATGTTTTGCCCTGTTTTGTGATGGCCTGGCATCCCGTCCAGCATGTACCCCAGCCCTCTCCTGCCAGGCATAACCTCCAGGCTGCCTGTGACAAGATTAGAGATTCATGGATAGATCATTACATCCATGGCACACCAGAAGGCACTGCTGTCGCCCCTGCAGCCCTGCATGCATTCAACTTGCCTGTTCTCCCTATGGTTCTGTAGGCTTTTCCTTTTGTTTGTCTGACATGGGCTACTGGCCATTTATTGGAATTACAGACTGTGGGAACTGAAAGAGGGGAGATTCTTGGAGTGAGCTTTCAGCGCTGCTAGTCAAGGTCATTGTGGTGGGCGATATGCTGAAACTCCGCCAGATGCTGCATTCCAGAACTCCAGATCATGATCCAATCAACAAGCTGTGGTTTGAGATGAAGGTTTTTATTGTTCCATGGCCGCGCGTTCCATGCCAAGAGTAATGTCAAGCTGAGAATTTAATCACAAAAGGCAAGAACTATCTGGTGAATTTATTTGATCAACCTTGCAAAACTCAAATACTTGGGTGAGCAGATCTAATATGAAGCAATTGAATATGAAGGTATTATGATAAGACTTTAATTGTGCTCAGTTTCTGGGAGCACTGGTCTAACCCACTAACCAGTTACCCTGACAGGGGCAGGCAGACCGCTAATTGAACAAAGCAGAGGGGGGGGGATTTGCCTGGGGTTTTACAGAATGAGGCACACAAGTAAACACATACAAGTAAACACACATGCTTCTTCCCCTAGTCATGTTTCTCATACCATTGCATAGTTTTTGCATATAGATCAGTCAAAAACAAAGACTGAAACAAACAAAAGTGAGGCTAGGACTGTGTAATGGTTTACAACAGAACCAGAAACTCAAATGACATCTGCACTTATGCTTGCATTGTGATGAATGCAATGCCATTTAGCGAAATTTTAAAAAAGATCGGGCATCTTTGTATTGTTCAGTTTATAAAATGTCTTTGCGTCTAGCTTTATAGCCGTGAGCCAACAGACTTGGAGAGAAAACCCTAAGTTCTTCCTCAGAACATATTTGTGTAAAAGAATACCTTCATTCCAGGGAATATTTATAACAGTTAATTTGCCGAAAAGTCCCACTCCCACATTTTTAGACTTAAAAAAAAAAAGTTGAATTAGACAAAAAAAGTTGAATGTTTGGCCAACAGATGTCTTAGGCAGCAGATTGTCAGCAGCGGATTGTCAGAAAAACAGCATCTTACACTTAATGATGTATACATGTATATTTCCAAACCTTATCCATATGACATACATAATCATCTATGATGCTTTTTAGACAACTTACGCATTTATTTCATTTGGCTTAATTCTCAGTCAGGCTTAATAAATCAAACAATACTGCTGGATGGAAGGCCCAGGTGGTGACTATATATTAAGGTTTGATCGAGACAGGAAGGTGTAGATTCAAGGGCGATCACTTTGTTAACATCTAGTAGCCTACACTATGAAGTGCTTCCTCGGCTTGTACTGAAAAAAAGAGCCCCACGCAATCGGATAAATACTGACCCACACAACTAAGCCTTATTCCCATAACGAATGCTGACCCCTTTCCTTCACTTTGGGAAAAATATTTTTGGTTCACCCCCACTACACATGGACGCTTTCATCATAAAATAAGAAAAAAAGACTTTTAGATAGGCATGCAGTAAAATTTTACGTGGTTCCATTGTTCCCCATGTGTGCTTGATTTTTTTAAATAGCCAATTTATTTAGATGTTAAACTTCGTCCGGAATCAGCCTTGTTTGATCTAGAAGTATTTCACATGCCTTATCGGTCATATTTTTCCTTTTTGTTCTTAGCTAAGAACAGAATCTACGCACACTGAAGACCATTGGTACGCACATTTGAGTAATTATAGTTTGTTCAAAATAATTGGTTATAGCAGTTTTGTTCATTCTACATTTCATAAAAAATTCAGTTTGGAGTTCATAAGATTGTCTTGATCAGGACCACACCCATGAATGCATTGAAGCAACTGCCATGTGATTGGTTGATTAGATAATTGCATTAATGAGAAATTGAACAGGTGTTCCTAATAATCCTTTAGGTGAGTGTATATTCCATTTTTTGTCTGTTTGCTCATGAAAAATGAAATGAGATTAATATAGATTAAAAAGGAATGATATTTAATCATGATTAATCAAAATGAATCCACAGCAACCCTGTGATTAATCTGATTAAAAAAATTAATTGTTTGACAGCACTAGTAATAATACTTCTACTTCAGCATTACTGAACTTTTTCTTTTGAAATTTTTTCCTCTTAGTGCCAAGCGGCTCACAGCCTGCCCATCTCATTGCCATTCCTTGCACACAGCCCTACAGTCTCATGCCCTTTTATGGGAAATTGCTGGGCGTTTCCCTATGCTGATTAGGACAAACTGGCACACGTTTTCAGTTACAAAGATGTAGGATTCCCCATTCTTAAGAACAAAGGTACAAACAATTCTGCTACTTAAGAACACGTCATGAATCCGACATAGGTTGTTCTTAAAAAAAATTCATAGGAACAAATTTAAGAGAATTCTTAAGAAAATATTAGTGAATGAGGCCCAATTTGTTCTTAAACCCCACGTACAGACTTTTTTACGAAGATTCTGTCCTATTTATAATCCGCATGATAGCATGTCATTAAAGTACAAACATTAATGACAGACCTGGGGAAACAGACTTGAACGTGGACGAAATACAAGACATGACCTCAGAATAAACGTAAGACAGCTGATACGATGGAAACTGACATAAGGTTAACGAAGTGGGCATGGTCTACAAGAGGGCTGGACAGAGGAACGTGACAGAACCCCCCCCCCCCCAAGGTGGGCATGTCTCAAGGAGAGCGACGGACAGGATGAGACCGGGAAAACAGGACCTGAAAAACAAGAACTTCACTGGGGCACAGGGAACAGAACCGAAACACAGAACAAACACAAGGGCAGAAGCTAGGACAAAATCTGACAAAGGACGGAAACGCAGACCAACAAACCAAGAAGGGAGACACAGAGGGAACAGAAAATGGAAGAACAACAGTGTGAGGAGTGAACACAGGAGACAAAGCCAGGAGGGACAAAGAGACCAAGAGGGAACGGAGGAGACACAAAGGGATGAGGAGCAGAGAGAGGCAGAAAGGCAAAGGGAGGAGGAACAAGGGAAGCCTGAGGGAACCCCAGTGGGCGAAAGGCGACCGCGAGGTAGAAGCCAGAGGGGACAACGATGAAGCAGAGGAGGAAGCCGGAGGGACCAACGGAGGGGCAGAGGAGGAACCTGGAGGGGGCAACAGTGAAGGTGAGGAGGGAGCAGAAGGGGACCATGGCGAATGCAAGGAGGGAGGGGAAGCTGCAGCAGGTGATGGCGCAGCCAGAGCAGGTGGAGGCGCCGTCCACCGACAAGCCAGAGTAAGATGACCCACAGGCGAGCAACGAGTCGGAGCGGGGGAACCCATGGGCGACTGCCGAGGTGTTGGAGGTGGGACCACAGGTGCCTGACGTGGCTTCGATGGGGGACTCACAGGCGACAGCCGAGCAGGAGCCTGGGGGACCGCAGGGTTGCTGCGGGGGCCTGGCGGCAATAGCAGGTAGGCGGGCCTTGGATGTTGCAGCAGGCGGAGGCGAAGCCTCAGCAGGAGCCTACGTTACATTCTGTTATGATCGTGTGACGGGGAAGCAAGTAGGGTACGGGAAAGCAAGACTGGGGAGACAGAAATCCTAAGAACGAGGTTTATTCAGGGCGAACAGATAACCACACAGTACGAACATTAATGACAGACCTGGGGAAATTTGAACGCGGACTAAATACAGGCCTTGACCTCAGAATAAATGTAAGACAGCTGATATGATGGAAATTGACACGAGGTTAACGAGGTGGGCGTGGACCACAAGAGGGCTGGACGGAGGGACGTGACAACTATCATTTTATGAGCTGTAGAATGAACAAAACCGCCAATAACCAATTATTTTGGACAAACTATCATTACTCAAATGTGCATATGAATGGTCTTGAGTGTAAGTAGATTCTGTTCTTAGCTAAGAACAAATTCAGATTAAGAAACATTGGTGAATGTCAGAATCTTTGTAAGAAAGTGTGTACATGGGGTTTAAGAGCAAATTTGTTCGTAGGAACGGTTGATGAATGAGGCCCAATGTGATTAGTACAGATAGTGTCATCTATGCACATGGTGGATTTTGTGGAGGTGCTGGTTGCCACTTCCCATGAGAGACCACAGAGTAACACAGAATTACACTTTGGCATTTCATATTACAGAATTCAGTAGTTTTTGCAATAGGCTTCACATAATCTAACCCCAAGTAAGGCGAAAAAGTGGAAATACTTTAAATAGAAATCTAATAATTCTATTCTGTTTTATGGAAAGAGCTTCCTCTGCCTCAATATACTTTAGTAGTGTTCATTATAGACTGTTATTTCCCACAAATCATTAACAACTAGGTTAGAAAATCTGAGGAAAAATTAGACAAATCCGACAGCACAGTCAAAAGCTTTGGCAACAATATAAAAATACAAAATTTCTAAATAAAGAAAGCGGCAGTCATTTAATACAACTCATATCAGTGCATTCGCATAGATCCTTTAATTGAATAATATAACATATTAATCGGAGGGTGAGTAACATTAATAAGCGTAACATGTTATATTACACAATTAATATTTAATGGTATTATACTGTTGTAATGGCATAGATTGAAAATAAATACAAAAATGTAGGCTTACGTGCATTTTAATAATGTTGGATAATACAAAATGTATTATTTTGATACTTAATTTACACTGCACTATACTGTACTTCGTTAGGATTAATGTATGTGTAAACGTTTTATCAGTTAATAAAAGAATAAAAGCTTGTGACCATCACAAAGTATACACACGGTGATCTACTGTGGTTAAATTAGCCTAATTTTTGATATTCAGTTTTCTAGCTTTAATAACTTTTCACGGAAGTAAGATGGGGCATTTTTAATTACAGAATCGTGATGTCAAGTATACAGACAACGATGCACACCGATTATTTTCGCGCTTCAAACCATTTCGTGATTTGTGCAAAATTGTGTTAATAACTAATGCAATAGGTGCTGTCAGCTGTAATGACATGGTGATTTAGCATTTTGGGTTCATGGCAACTGATGCACCCCCCTTTGTTGCCCAGATTGCTTATGTACGATTTTTAATACATTTTTGAATGTTCGAATGTATCCGTATAATGTGTAATGGAATAATACATTAATGGGTTAATAACTTTAAAACTCGACAAGACAGTCTCATTCTGTTTTAGAGCTATTAACCCTTTAGTGCATTGCCCCTATGCCATGTAATATGGATACAAAACATTAATTAATAGCTGTTAGAGAGAAAGCTATTCTGAAAATCCAAGTGGTGTGCATTTCCCCAGTTTCCCTTGATCCATGCACACTTCATAGAATGACAATTGGTTTCAGAGCTATTAACCCTTTAGTGCATTGTCCCTATGCCATGTGTCACGCCCAGCTCCGTCAGATCCTTTTATATGCCACGCCTACCTCGTTACCTCGTGTTTTTGCCTGATTGTTCTCACCTGTTGCTCGTTAAACTCAGTTTGTCTTGTGCATTTAGTCCACGTCTCTGTTAGACTCTCCAGATCTGTCACTGTCGATTCCCTATGTGAGTACCTATCCTGTTAGTTCGTCTGCAATAAACCCCATTCTTTCCCATTAAACCTGGCTGTTCTCGCCTCTCTTGTCTGCTCGCCCCTCACACTGCCCTTTTGGACCTCTACCTGGCTGCTCTCGCCTCTCTCACCTGCTCTCCGCTCATGAACGTGACACCATGTAATATGCATACAATGCATTAATTTTCTCTCTAAAAGCTATTAATTATTCTGAAAATGCAAGGGGTGTGCATTGTCCCCCAGGTTCCCCTGATCCATGCACACTTCATAGGATGTGACTGTCTCATTCTGTTTTAGAGCTATTAAACCTTTTGTGCATTGCCACTATGCCATGTAATATGGATACAATGTACTGATTAATAGCTGTTAGAGAAAGTTATTCTGAAAATCCAAGGGGTGTGCATTGTTCCCTGTAGTCCACTGATCAAAGCATTCTCTTCTCTAGTTTTAAAGTTATTAAGCCATTCATGTATTATCCCATCACACATTATACGGATACATTCGAACATTCAAAAAATTTATTAAAAATCGTACGTAAAGCAATCTGGGAAACAATGGGGTGTGCATCAGTTGCCATGAGCCCAACATGCTAAATCACAATGTTATTTCAGCTGACAGCACCTATTGCATTAGCTATTAACACGATTTTGCACAAATCACGAAATGGTTTGAAGCGCGAAAATAATCGGAGTGCATCGTTATCTGTATACTTGACATCACGATTGTGTAATTAAAAATACCCCATCTTACTTCCGTGAAAAGTTATTCAAGCTAGAAACTGAATATCGAATATGAGGCTAACTTAACCGCGGTCTCAGACCTCCTGCTATTTGTTTTTCCTTTTACTGCGACTGAATCGCCCAAAACTTAAATTTCGCAAGCCGACTACTGTAAATTGTTATTCTAACTGAACAACACGCCAACGCGCGTTTTTTGAGGAGCTTGCAGATGATGCATTTCTTTAACATGCAAGACGAAACGCTACTTAAAGACGAATAACGTGTATTGACTTACCCAGACTGTTTGTCAATCCGTCCATATTTTATAGTCCAGTTGTTTGCAGAAGTCTGAAATCAGTGTTCGGCTTTTCATTTAAAGTTTATGCAGGGATAAAGGTAGTAGTATATTGTCATGTATGATACCTGCAGGAAAGGTTCCTGCAGATGAAGAGTTAGTAACAGCGATGACAGAAATTGCAAACTATGTGACTGAAGTGCAGCGCTTCACCGGATTTCCCAGTGAACTCAACTCCAGGAAACGTAGTGCTGGAATGGGGTGCTGGTTTTGTGTGTCATTTATCACGTTCGGAATTACAAAACGCATTTCTAATTTAGTTTTGGGTTATGCAGAAATAATTATATGCAAGTGACGTATTTCTAAATACAATATTGACAAAGTGCCCCGCTTTTCATACTTTTGGTATTTAGCCTTGTTTAACCGGAAAGGTGCATATCCAGAGACGCTTTACATACGAATAGTAGAAGAAATGACAGAGAATTACGGGGGCAAAGAATAACACTGGCAGACCAATCTCCTGCAACCTACGAAGGAATTTGCCTTATGAACATATATTATTCATTATGAACATTATGAATATAAGTCTATATGCAAGTGCTGTATATTTCGTTTGTGATATTTAGAAAAATAAAACGGAAGAGAAAGCGCCTGAACTGTTTTGGTATTCACTGGATCTGTAGATGCTTTGCAATTAAAGTGAAACACTTTAGGATTTCCTACTTAACCTTCTAGTACGATGCCATATGCCGCCAAGTGGCCGCATCGTATACTGCAGCTTCGCGGTATGTGAACGGAGGACTGAATAAAATAGTGGTATAGTGGTACTTCATTCATCACCGCGGGGAAATTCTATTTCTGCCTACTCACTTCGTGCTCTCCATGAAACACACACACACACACACACACACAGAGTTTATATACAGTAAGAGAGAGAATTATTTGACCCCATGCTATAAATTACAAGTCTATAATTTCACTAGTATAGGTTTATTTTAACAGTAAAATATAGATTATCAAGAAAAAAGTAATCATGTAACAGTTACAGACCGATTTGTCTAAAGAACATAAGAAATTTACAAACGAGAGGAGGCCATTCGGTCCATCAAGCTCGTTTGGGGGGAATTTAACTAATAGCTCAGAGTTGTTAAAATCTTATCTAGCTCTGATTTAAAGGAACCCAGGGTTTTAGCTTCCGCTACACTAGCAGGAAGACTATTCCATACTCTAACTACACACCGTGTAAAGAAGTGTTTTCTCTAATTCAATTTAAAATGTTCTCCCGCTAATTTCCACCTATGGCAACGAGTTCTAGTATTTAAATTAATAAGAATATTTATCTAGGGAAATAAGTATTTGATCCATTGGAACACATGCTTTAGCTCTTTGGTATTTCCCATGGTGATAATATTGACGATGCAGACAGGTTAGTGACCCAAGAATACTACTTAACAGAGTAATGCCATTAAATGAGAATTCTGGCTTTGTATATGTTAATACCTAATGAAGTACTACTTGTGTTAGTGCACATGTACATAACATATATTCTTTTGTTAAAATAAACCCACCATTGGAATTATAGACTTCTTATTTCTTTAAAATGGGTGAACTTAGGAATTCAACATGGGGTCAAATAATTAATGCCCTCACTGAATTCCTATCAGTGTGGGACTCTCCATTTATTCCTATGAGCATAACCCTAAACCTTAACCACGAGTAACCACACAAGATAAAAGACTTTTGGCATTTTTAGGTTTTTGATGGCATTCACTTTTAGTGTAGTTGAGTTTTCCCATGTTGAGACTGAAAAAATGTTCCCATCAGGTCACAGTAACGGGTTTGTATCACATTGTGGGGACATTTGGCCTCCACAATGTAATATATAAATGCCCACACACGTGTGGGGGTCACAGCCCAGGTTCAGCCAGCATGAATCAGCCCTACTGGGAACGAAAGGTTGAGACTGGGGCTTGAACCAGCAACTTTCTGAACACAGGCACAGAGATCTACCCTGTTGAGCCACACACTGCCCCCTGTGGACCTATTCTTGGAATTGAGATTAAGAATTGAGGACATACATGGCTCAAAACAGGTGCATGCTTTTGGTTATAGAGCTTAAAGTGGGAGGAATGGGACATTTTTGACACTTGTAATGAACACATTGGCTCTAATCATACGACCATGTTGGTGATGTGTGAAAGCAGACTGTCTCAGTACAGTGTGGTTATTTTGACATGATGATATGTTAGTACTTAAAGATGTATTAGTTGAGCATAAAATAAATGCACTTTTAGATATTAGATTTGAATTTTAGATATTCATACTTCAAATTCTCCTCTTACTGTGTACCTGGGCAAGCTGGATCCTTAAACGTTACCATAAACCATAAGAACTGCACCATATACGGAGCCCTGAAACATGCTGAAAAAGTAGCAGCCTGGTCTAGTGACCTCTCTTAAAGAGATTAGGGGATCCAGGACAAGTCAATATTCATCTACAATTGAGAGAGATGAAGTACATTCCTGGTAAGTCTAACTTAAAGGATATGCAGTCACGGATTGAATTAGACCATAATATTATTCCATTGAAAAAAAAAAACATTCGATCAAAAGCCTTACCTTTACTTACTACAAGTGCAAGGCAGTACAGCAGCAAGAAGCTGTTTGCATAGTGCCAGAATTGGGGTCAGGAGGAAGGCTGTGTTTACACATGCAAAGTCCAGCTCACCATGACCCCTAGCTGGTGGACTGTTAAACTATATGTTCCTGTTTCAGTTCATTCACTATGTCACTTTGCATGAGTGCTTGTGTTCCTCAGTATTCTCACTCATTTGGCTTTGGAGGAACAGAACAGCCTACTTCAGATATTCATTTTACAGCCCAAACTCCTCTCTCAACTGTGGGTCTTCTATAAATGGATTCCCTGAGGACTCAACCAATTGTAAATGCTGTATTTGCTATCCAAGTATTTCTTAAAACAATTTCATAAAGTAATATTCTTTGCCACAACAAGAGAGACCATAAAAGGTACAAAAGGGCTTTATTAGGTATGAAAAGAGTTTAAACATTTCCCTATATCAACACACAAGGAACTTGTTTCCAAGAGAAAAGCACATTCTCAGCAATTGAAACAAAAACAGGAGCATTAGAACTTCAAACAGATGGGCTGCACTCTGCCAGGGACGATATACACATTTGTTATGGCTCCAGGAGTTTTACAGTACAGTTCATTATGGGATTTTTTTCAAAATCCCAGACACCAGCTGAGAAACCTCCACAGATCTAAGCTCAAATGCAATGTTCAGTGTTCCTAAAAATTTTAAAAGTCTTTATATATTTAACCAAAAGTACAGCATTAGCATCTGCCCCTTCACACAGTACCCCAAAAACACAGACCAGTGTAACTGGACTGGTAGGCTGGGCAGACAGTTTGAGCCCAAATTCTGAGCATGCTTTGTTGTTGTTAAGCATGTGGCCAACAGGATCAGATCCTTAAAAGCTGTGTAGTTTGAGGATCTATCAAGATTTTTTTATTTTTTTAAGTTTTTTAAGTTTAGTTTGTTTTAATGAACATTACCTAATTACTTGTGATACATGCAAGGTCAAACAGGTTACACATTACAGAATGACATACAACTGAAAAAATACTTGCATGGTGCCATTCAATTTCAAAAACATACAGAAAACAGTAAACAGGCCAAAAAAAGAATAAAATTGTCATTAAAGCATCACTTAAATATTTAAATATCTTTACATATATACAAATGATATAAATCACCAATACAAAAGCACAATGTTAAAAATGCTGAAATGAAGAGGTCACATTACTTGCCAGTAACAGTAAAGGAAGCACGGCTGGTAGAGATGTCAGCCTGCAGCCTCCACAGGGCGCCGTCCGTGCTGCTTAACTGGTTTAGTGTGTATGGGCTCTGGACGGCCCGCAAAACCCATATTCATCAGCTTTGTGATATTACTGACCAGTGAAAACTATACTGTGTTTATACACACAGAGTAGCGGTAACTGCTGTCAGTGCTGAATCATACCATACTAACTACTAACGCATTCATTTGTTGTAATTCACCATACAAACTGCAGTCTAATTTACAATGGAAGACTTAAATCAGACAGCGGGGTGAAAAGATTCCCAAGCAATTTCCATAATGCTACCTCGAGTGGGTCTTTATGAAGACTGGCGACTGGTGTCAGGAAGCTGAATGTTTCTCATCCTTGCCGGCGTGGCAGCTCCTACACTACTGACACCTTTGATAAAGGCAAAGCAAAAAATGTACACGATGATGGGCAACAGAATAACTGACATCACCTTATTGCTCCAATGAGAACAGGAGCCAAGAAAGAGCAGCTCCTTCAGATGGAGAGATCGGAAATTAATTAGTAAGCATAACTTTTGTTTGACTTTCTAAGATTCTATGTGGTTGTCAATGATTTAAATACAAATATTGTGCATTTTTAAAATGTTTTTTCTTATTTTGATAGTCTTTATCAAGGGTGCCTATACTTTTAGAGCAGACCATATAAAGCAATCGAAATCAGCCGAGCCACAGAACAGGCTGGTTAATTACATTTCTTAATTCATTGATTGGATATGCCTCATTAGAAAAAGCAATAAAGCCAAAATAAGCAGTAAAGAATATATCTTATGTCAATATACTAAATATATTAGAAAATATGTAAACTTTTTCTATGCCCTTCAGTGCATATACTGTACAATATTTTTAAAGGATAAATACTAATGCTCATTCGTCACCCAATACATCCAGCTTATGTAAAGGAAAATAGCAGTATTTTTTGATTAGCAAGTCATATTTTGTGCATGTTGCTTTTGCATTGGGGAGTGTGCAGAAAAAAAAGCAAAATAGGTCAGAATAGCCCAGAGAAATGGCATACATGAAGTGAGGAAAATAATTATTTCATCCATTTAAGTTCATCCATTTTAAAGAAATGAGAAGTCTATAATTCCACTGGTAGGTTTGACATCAGAAGATAGATTTTCAACAAAACAAACAAAAAAAAAACATTAAGTAACAGGTGCAGATGTAACAGGTTCATCTTAGGAAATAATTATTTGATCCCCTACAAACCAGGAACAAATTAGGTCAAGTACATATGCACAACAAAGCACAAGTAGAACCTAATAAAGTATTAACAGACCCCATGCCAGCACTCTCGTTTAATGGCATTACTTTATTAAATAGTATTCTTGGGTCACTAACCTGTCTACATCTTCAACCATACCGCTATGGGAGCTACCAAAGAGCTGTCTAATGACATCAGAGACGAGATTATTGACCTTCACAAAGGCAGAATGAGATCAGCAGCAAACAGCTTGGTGAGAATGTGACAACTATTGATGCAAAACAGTCAATACAAAATAACTGTCAATCACAATGATCTTATGAATGGTGAGGGTTAATCTCAGAACTACATGGGAGGAGCTCATTAATGATGTCAAAGCAGCAGGGACAACAGTCAACAAGAAAACCATCAGTAACACATTATGCCGTTATGGTTTGAAATCCTGCGGTGCTTGCAAAGTATCCCTGCTCAAGAAGGCCCATGTTCAGGCCCTTCTCAAGTATTCCAGTGAACACCTAAATTATTCCAATGACTGGAAAAATGTGATGTGGTCACATGAGACCAAAATCAAGCTGTTTGGCATCAACTCTACTCGCTGTGTTTGAAAGGGAAAGACTGCTGACTACAACCCCAGGAACACCATCCCTACTGTCAAACATGGAAGTGGAAGCATTATGATTTGGGGGGAGGGGGTTTCTGCCAAGGATACAGGATGACTGCATCGCATTGAAGAAAAGATAGACAGGGCCATATACCATAAAATCTAGGATGAGAATCTCCTTCCTTCAGCCAGGGCATTGAAAATGCATTGCAGGTAAGTCTTCCAGCAAGACAACAACCCTAGGCATATGGCCAAGGCAAAGGAGTAGTTCAAGAGGAAGCACACTAAGGTCATGGAGTGACCTAGCCAGTCTCTGGATCTTAATGTCATAGAAAACCCATGGAAGAAACTCAAGCTTCATGTATCCAAGTGACATGTCCAAGTCTAAAAAATTTGGAGGAGGTCTGGAAAGAGGGGTGAAAATTCTTGCTGACCTGAATGCAAACCTGGTGACTAACTACAAGAAACGACTGACAGCTGTGCTTACCAACAATGGTCACTGCACCAAGTACTAAAACGTGTTCCAAGAGATCAAATACCTATTTCCCTAGATAAATGACAAATTGGTCTGTAACTAACATGATTTTTTTTCTTGCTTGTTTTGCTGATACTCCATCTTTTGCTGTTAAACCTACCAATGAAAGTATAGACTTCTCATTTCTTTATTAATGGGTCAACCTAAAAACTAAATAATTTCCCTCACTGTACATTTTAGAATACCAAAAAAACCTTAGTTGAGCCCATAATTCTGACAAACAATATTTGTAAGGAAAAGAGGTCTGTAGCCATAATTCCTGCATTACTGGCTTATTCTGTGTGTTACGATGCCCCACTGAGCAAATCATGGTGTGGATTTATATTCTGTACAGATGGGTGCTGAGCCATTGAAGCAGGAGTATTTAAAAACAGCTTCTTTTGGCTATGGCCACTGTTAAAGTCAGTCTATTGATCTGTCATGTGACCGTGAACTGCGGACTACAAGCATTGAATGATGTAAACTGATCCCTTTTACACTTAAGACAGAGGTTCAGAGCATCGCAGAATTAATGCAGAGCTGCTTCTGAGGTGTGAGCTAAGGGCTCATTTAAGCCGACATGAGAGTCAATTGCGCATCAGGATCCCCTACAGACAATCAAAGGATGCGCCTTATTTTAACCAAATCTGATATACAGCTTGAATATACATTCGGGCTTAAGTATGCCAGTGTCTACACAAGGTGACAAGAGCTTTTCTGCACATCCTTGTTCCCAGCATATAATTTAGTTCACAAGTTGCAGGACTGAAAGAGAAATGAACCATGCAAATGAGTGCTGTGGAAATTAAAAGTACTCCTTTGATGGGAACCGCTGCTTCCACTTTTTCCATTAGGCCTTCCAAGGTTCTTGTTCTTCCTAATGCCGGGATTGAAACAAAATGTTAATGTGACTTTCAGTCAAAACAAAACAACTGGGTTCTGGAAACATCCACAGGTGGGCTTGGGGTGTGGCATTTGGTTGCTCTCAGATCAGGTCGTAACGGTTTTAAATGGTTCTTAAAGTGAGAAGATTTGTTCATAGTGAACATTAGTACGCCGTGCCCCAGTGGCGTTACTTGTAGGAGAACTGGCATTCTGACAGGGCAATCCGTAAGATTAACTCTACGTGACTGGCATCTCACAGAGACAGTCCTGTAGGATTTAATATAGTTAAGCTTCTTCTGATCATCAGTCCGTGAACCTGCAAGGGAGTAGGATATCACCATACCTGCCCCTCTACACTTTCTTAGGATTTTTGTTCTTTGATTTGGTATTTCTCACAGCCGTGAAATCCTCAAGGTCAACCAGGACTTCAACTTCAGCTGGTGGGTCATCATCCTCTGAAACACCCAAAAACACAATCACTAAATGGCAGTGTGGGGGTGCAGTCCATAGCATAGTTACCTCACACCCATGAGCCCCAAATCTCTACCCCGGCTCTTTGTGTGAGGAGTTTGCAT
This sequence comes from Brevimyrus niger, assembly GCA_015164015.2. Taxonomy (NCBI): domain Eukaryota; kingdom Metazoa; phylum Chordata; class Actinopteri; order Osteoglossiformes; family Mormyridae; genus Brevimyrus; species Brevimyrus niger. The sequence continues at coordinate 15,878,534 of JAABNY020000002.1, read as the reverse complement.
ATTCTGCCTCTGTCTTCATTGGGTTTCTTCTGGGTTGTTTAGTTTGCCCCCCCCCCCCCCACACCCCAAAAACATGCTGAGGTAAACTGGAATTGCCAAATTACCTGTAGGTGTGAATGTGTGTACTGTCTGAGTGCCCCACAATTGGTCCATGCTCCATCCTGAGTTAGCTTGCGACCATTAATAGGGGTATTGGTGGATGGATTTTATAAGTGTTATTGCTGAAGAATTTGGGAGCTGATGGGAATCATACATGAAAGGTTAGGTAGGCAAAATAAGACTTTCCCCACAGGGATGAATAAGGTATGACTATTCTTCACCACACAAACACCCAACAACAATACTTTTAAATAATATTATATTTCTTAATTTAACTCTCTGAGGACGAGGGCATCATCAGCAATGCCGCGTATCTGTCTTGTGGATTTCAGTACGTAACTCGCTGAGATCTTTTTGTAGAAACATGAAAAAATGCTGTTTTCAAAAAGTCCATTGTTGGAAGTATTAAAGTTTTCAAAATTAGGTTAAATTGGCAAGAACTAAACCATGTCACCTTATTTTGTTTTACCTGCATCAGGGGTGTGTAGTACCGCTCTCACCCGAAGATCGCTATTCACGTTCTAAATAGCCGCATTAGCGCGTATTCAGATCACATTCGTATAGTAATTTGATAACCATCGCAACAGTGATACACAATCCAGATACACCCCCGTCAGCACCTTAAAAGGGGAGGGGATGTGGCCAGGTGACAATGGCTCATTCATACACATGATAGCTCCTACATAGTCAATGGCAGGAGACCAGAAATAGTGACATGAGTTCAGTTCTTCTTATTTATCCAACTGAATGTTGCAACTACACAATTTTGTCATCTTCATGTAGGCAAGACTTTGGTGATCAGATATCTGTGATCAAAACAAACTGACACCATTGCTTTCTGCAGGTGTTCCAAACTGCATTTTGCAATGTCTATACTTTGATGTCAAATTACAAAAGCTCAACATAAGTCCCGTTATGTTATGTCCATAATTTGCCCGTTAGAAAATCTATAAAATTTGGTCACAAAAAAAAGAAATAATTTGCCATGAATTAAGTTGATGATATTGAAAGAAATATGTGATCATGGCCCAGTCAGTGAAAGGATCTTCCCTACCCCTAGTCCCCAGGGGATTAACCTGTGACCTTGGACTGCAGAAGTGGACCATTGAATTTAACCAGAAGATAACATTCAGAAGGAGAATTAATTATTTTTAGAAGATTTGGCAAATCTACTGGCAGCTCGCCCACATACAAGAAGCACGTCGGTGGCGTAAAGCTCTCACCTCCAACGGCGGCACCTTGCTGCTGCATCTGGCTGCTGAAGAAGCGCTCGCGGACAGACACCTGCTCGTCCCAGGCCTCCTGGATGCGCCGGTGCTCACGGGGGCCCAGGCCGGCCGTGTTGGGGTGAGCCTCCTCGATGTGAGCCCGGACACCCTCCAGAGTGTGGGAGTGCTGCAGCTCCCCACACACCATGCAGACCAGCAGCTGGTTCAGGGGGTCATAGTCCATCAGAAAGCGGCTCCTCCACATGGCTGCTGAGGTGGGTGTGCCCGCGCTGCCTTCCTCCTCATCCTCTTCCTCTTCCTCACCCAGGAATCCCACATCCACCTCACCTGGAAGTGCACCTTTAAAGATTACTTCTACATGCAAAAGATACCTAATTTGAAGATCCTAAAACCAAAATACGAAAATTCCACACCAGCAAGCTACACTAAGAGGCGTGTTTGAGTGAGCGAATGAGAAAGCAGTGCAGTGTGCTGACATCATAATGTCATAGTGTAATGTCATAATCTCATTACTTGCATGTTTGTGGTGGTACTGGTGTAAACAAACTTACTGTGCTGCCAGTCGTATAAAAGTATACAGATATACAAGCACATACAAATACATAAAGCATACAACACTTGATAATGATAACAAATGTTACTGGTTTATGTATGTACTCTACTGTAGTATTCCTTTTATTTATTAAAAAATAACTGTGGTAGCCTCGGTGTGTAGTAGAGTATACGATCTAGGTTTTTGTAAGAAACTAAGTAAGTCACTAAGCGACGCATGACTGTACGCACATCAAGTGCCTGTGCCTGCTTAGCCCGCTCACCTTTCACATCTCCCGCCTGGCACAGCTGAGGCAGCAGTCCAAGGTTGTCCTCCAGGGGGGGGCTGAGAAGTCAGGCATTAGGGTGAGCGGTCAGGGGCAGAGTGCAGGTCAGGGTGAAGCGACACAGAGCCCTGCTCGGGGCCAGGGCTGAGGGAGCAACCGGGTACCACCACAGCCCTACATTCACGCCATTTCAACGATCGGCAGGTTTCCGAGCTGCGTGGAGGAGAAGCTTCTCTCTCGAAAATGTAAACATTTATGTGCATTGACATAAGAGAAATTAAAATTGCTTTTAAAAAAAAGTATTGCTGTCCTGCTCAGTTATTCATAAGAAATCACATAAGAAGCCCTCTGCTTCCTATAGAAGTCAGTCCATCTATGTGATGCTTTTGTTACTCAATCTGAGTATGTAAAGGCAGAGTAAAGCAGAGCTCACCTGTGACAGAGCGGCGGATCTTCGGCATCATTAAACCACAGGCTGGAGTCCTGCCCCTTCATTTACAATGGAACATGTTAGATTACAGAAGAACATTTAACACATACAAAGCCACCCTATTAAAGCAACAAAGAAGTCAAACTAATGACACTAATAATTATGTCCAGTTTACAGTTGAAATGAGAACATGGACTCGCTTACAAAGCCACCAAACACTTTCTGCATGTATCAATAGAATTTTCTTTAGCCCAGTGAGTGATATAGGAGGAACAGGCATCCAGGAAGAATGATGAGTTGAATTTCACCAGTTATTTGTAGAATATTCTATGAACTCCACCACACATGCAGACACGTGTGGAGTGTGGAACAAAATATTTCTCTTTCCATACATAAGACAAGACTTCTTTTAATATTCTAATATTATAAATATTACAGTAAAAGGATGCTAAACATTAGAAAGTAAGAGTTCAGATATTTCAAATGAGATTTTGTATCAAGTTTCATTCAGCATAAATAAATTGATTGAGTAGCCTTTAAGCAAGAGA
>JAABNY020000002.1:15862641-15875310 GCA_015164015.2 Brevimyrus niger | reverse complement strand
CAGATATTTCAAATGAGATTTTGTATCAAGTTTCATTCAGCATAAATAAATTGATTGAGTAGCCTTTAAGCAAGAGAAGGACTGGTAGGACTGCTGTTAAAAATAGAGATCACTGCACTTGAGCTATCACGTAATTTAATTACAGTTGCAGTTCAAATAATTAAAATTTTTCTTTAAAAAAAAAATAATGAAACTTATGCATCATTGGAGTCTCTTTACTGGGAAAGGCAAGTCAGTAGTTCGTGTACTGGTTACCTTGGTAGAAAGTTTCTACTGGTACCCTGACAATTCATTTCTATTTAAAGATTTAACAAAGATTTAACAGAAAATGAATTTAAACAACATTTTAATGATTACCATAACAACCTAAATGCAAACATATTAGAGAACGGATAAATTTCAATTAATAATATTGCTCCAAAATAGTATTTAAAATAGGCCATTTATTATAGATTTTAATTTTATTTTTTCAGTTTTATTCACGCTTCAGAAAAATGGACAATGCTGCCCTGTCCCCAATAACTATGATGTCACCCTAAGTTTCGGCTACCCCATACCTGTCCTAGGCCCTCAGCCCTGGCGTGCCCTTCAGCCCCCTCCAGCTTCAGCTGTCGTTCCCGCGCTGCCTTCCTGGCCCGCTGCTCCCTCTTCCTGCCCCTCCAGTACTCCCTCTTCTTCTGACGAAGATCTTCCTCCACCTCGGCAGGGGTCCGCGCCACCTTTGGGGCTGTTCCCGCCTGTTTCGTGCAGGGTGGTGTTTTGGTGGGAGGGCTTTGACAGTCAGGCCTTCTCCTGGACTCCGCCCCAACAGCACTACTGCACTGGGGGGTTTGGGGGTGAGAGGTCAGCTGCCCAGGTGGGGTCACTGTGCCCAGCGTGGCCTGCAGGCGCCAGCGTTTCACTCGTGTCGACTTAGGACATGGGCTGGGGTCCTCGTCCAGCAGCAGTAACCTGCCCTCGCTGCCCCCAGGCCCAGGCAGGGCCTCCACCTCTGGCTTGGTTCCGCAGCCAGGAGACTCCTGACCTGTGCTGTCCAAAGGCTTGCCGGCATCACTTTCCACATGGAAGCTGTTTGAGGAGGGATTCACTACCAGGAGCGTGGAAAGGGGGGAGACGAGGCTTCCACCCCCAGTGGGGAGCAGACACTGCAGAGGAGCAGGTTCCTGAAGTTTGACTAAACAAATGTTCTGGCCCTTAAAAAGAACAATCCCACAAAAAGCATTGTGTCATATTCTAGTCTTATAAAACAGTTGCCAGATTTGCTCCAGCAGCTACGCTTTTGGGGAAAAGTCACAGTACTAATCAGTGAACATTTCTAACCTGTCATTTGCCCCTTGCATCAATCTGTACACTTATAATATTGTGATATGTATTATTATTTAAAAAAAAATGAACACTTGAAATTTAAGTTTAATTTAAGAATGAACTGCGATTAAAAAGTTTAACTTGTCTGGGAAACAAACACATATCCAAACTCGAGAGTCTGGTTGGCACATTTTCACAGAATCATGCCAAATTTTGACTGTAATTTACCTGCTGCTCTGGCCTCTTTGGTGTTGCTTTGGCAAGAAGGACGGGCTTGGAGGCCCAAGCTGGCCCCTCTCTCCTCACCTCTTGGTCCAGCATTGCCTTGCTGGCCATCTGCTCCTGCTTCCCCCAACATTGGTCTTCCTGCAACTGCACAGGGGTCTGTGGGAGGGGACAAACTCTGAACCTGCTACTAACTTCAGCAACTGCAATATTCACCAAAAATGTATTTACATGTCATTTACAAGGCTGTCTGTAACACACAGGTTGAAAGCAGAGTTCACACACAAAAATGCATAAAGCTAATACCATACCTTCTGCATTTAGAGGAAGTCTATTGTTCCAATTGTTTCTGAAGAGTGCTATAATTCTAATAAACTTCTGCATACAACATACCTTTATACATTTAATAAATTTAGAAAACAAAATTAAAATACTGTCAGCTTTTTAGTAATCGATAAACCCATTAAGAGTTTAAAGTACAATATTTGAAATCCCACGTTAACTAATTCAGAGTATTTGTATGGTCTAAATAAACAAAAAATCTATTTCAGATTATTTGATTTTGAAAGTAAAAACCAACCAGCCTCAATATTTGCATAGCTTCGCACACACACAAGTGTACAGAGTCAGCAATGATACACAATAATCAGCTCAGAGCTCCTGCAGTGCTGGTACCTGGCTCGTAATGGCTCTCTGCTTCTTCATCTCCTTCTCACGCGCTGCCTTCCTGGCCCGCTGCTCCCTCTTCATCACCCTCCAGTACTCCCTCTTTTTCTGAAGGATATCCTCTTCAGGCTGAGAGGGAGCAGGCAGCTGCTTTGGGGGCTCAGGGGAGCAGCAGTGACCTGTTCTCTTTGCACGCAGCCTCAGTGCTCTGCGGAGAGGTGAGGGCTGGACACAGCGGAGTTTGCTGCAACGTGCTGGAGGAGACGGGTCTGGACCAGTAGGACACATGTGGGATGGTACCTGACTGGTGGAAGGGACTTCTGAGGATGTGTGTGAAGGAAGGACCGCAGCCTCATTCAGCGGCTTGTCGTAAGGGGACTTGGGAAAACAGGCAGACGTGTCTTGTTGCTTCTGCCCTGGGTTAACAGGCTCCAGGCCTTCACCCAGAGAACAATGCAGGCTGGGCTTGATGTCTAGGTCAGTAGCTTCCTCCTCACTCTTACAAGGCAACACCTCACTCTTGCCAGAGGACAGACCATTATAGTCCGTCACAGTGCTCAATGATTCTTCCAGGAGCTTTTTCATAGAGGCAACAGCCAGAAGAGTGGCTTCTTGACTGTCCATGTTTAATGCTTGGTCAGGTTCAGTCAGCTTCTCTGAAGGTGACCGAGGTAGGGGTTTAATATCTTCACATAAGGACGGAGAGGTAGGACAGTCATCACCCAAAGATGACTCCCTCTCCTGTTTTACATTTCCCTGAGGGGAAATGGCCAGCTCAGTATCTGGCTTTGACAGAGGCTCGCTCTTAGCCAAAGGCAGCGGTATTGTGTTGTGATTTAAGGGCACTCTGCGGTTCTGCTGCCCCAGTATGGCTGCGGTGTGTTTGAATGTTTCCCTCCCACGGACTGAGCGCTTTGCCCTTTGCTCCCGTTTCTTTATCCTCCAGTATTCTCGTTTCTTAGCCATCCTCTCCTCTTCCGTTAGCTGTGCTACTCGGCAGGGCACTTTGACAGCCACCCCAGACGTCGAGGGAGCCACCATTAAACTTGGTCTTTCTTTGAGGACAGTAAGCGAGACATTTTCTACAACTCTGTTCATCTGTGACACCTTTGGCGTAGGCTTGATTAAGGTTATTCTAGGGTAAGTGCCTTGGACACTTTGAGGATGCCTTTCAGTTACACTAATTTGGGGAGCAGCTGCATCAAGGTTCTGCAAATTCTTTGCAACACTGCGAAATACAGTTCTAGTGGAACCAAGTTGATGGGAGTCCTTCACCTGAGTAGAATCACGTAAAGATGTTGAAACATTTACTTTCACACAGCTAACCAAGCTGGCTTTGTTGGCATTGGCTGAAACATCAGCATTCTGAACTGGCAGCGCTATCAGTTCAGGTGTCATTTTTGGTCCCAACAGCCTAAGGTGAGTGGAAGTTTGTGGAATCTCTGTGGTCACTGTGCCGTCCTCCTTTATAAACCCCCCAATGGCTTCCACATCTCCAGTGAGGGCATTCCCTGCAGGCTGCAGACCCCTGTTTCCTGTCCCTGCTCTGGCCTTGCGCATCTCTTCCAGAATGCACTGGTACCGTTTGACTCGTCGCAATAAAGCGTCCCTTTCTTTCAACCTGGCCTTCACCTCGGCAGAGAGCTTTGCCCGTTGTTCGCGCTTCTTGATACGCCAGTATTCACGCTTTCTGGCGAGTTTTTCCTCAGCTGTTTCTACTCCTCTTTTGGCATATGGGGTCAGCAAGGTAGCAGCATGGGAGAAGGGCTTACGGATGCTTCTGTGACTCATCATCCTCTGAGTTTCGAGAAACCTCTGCCTTGGGGTTTTGGATCGGATGGATCCCCAGCGTTCATCTGTATCTTGCCTCTTCTGATGACCAATGGTTGCTTGCAGCTTTGGAGTGAAATGGGGGAATGTGCTTACAGCAACCCCCTTTAAGGTTGTGGTCTCATGTGACCTCTCTGTTTTTGTGGTGACTGCTGGCTGATTATAACTTGATAGGGCTGGACCACACAAAATTGCACCTGAATGGGACGGTTCCTTTTTAACTGTGATGTTGGAGTATTTCGAAGCCGAACATGACACAGCTACTGCCCTGGCATTCCTAAGCAGCCTTCCTGCCTTCTGGAGGCTTACGGGAATAAGAGGAGTTCGAACTCGGCTTCCAGGCTGTCTCTGCCCATCCTTGCACCAAGCAGATGGACGTTCCAGAACCATGCAAGATGACGGCTCGGTTTTCTGCATGGCTGTGGTCATAGTCCTTGTCTTGTCTCTCACCTTTGCTAACCTAGCAGTCAACTTCGCCCTCTGTTCTCGCTTTTTAATGCGCCAGTACTCCCTGCGCCGGGCAGCTTTCTCTTCCTCAGTATCCAATGTGACTGTTACTCCAGAGGTCTGACTCCCCTTCAGAGCTGTCGGAGATTCTCGGGGATGGGGTTTGCTTCTCCCTACTAAGGGGGTTAAATTTGTGCTTTTATTTCCTGAAATCTGGCTTGTGATTACATCAGTGGGATCTCCTTTTATCTTCACTTTTGTAGCAATACCAGTTTTCTGTAGACTAAGGGAAGCATTTCTTGGCTGAGTGCCAGCTTGCGTACAGCATTTATTAGTCTGTCCTAATGTTATCTGGGTGTCTGTGTGGTATTGAGGCAGGGCTGAGGCAGAGCTGCCATTGACAAGTGAAGTATTATTCTGATCTTGGCTATAAAAGGAACTGTTAAACTGCAGTTCCATCTGAGCAGCAGGCACTTGGGAGCAGCTGTTAAACAGTGCTCCGTTAGGTTTAGTTGTAGAAAAAGTCCCTCTTTCAGCATCCAGTGGCAAGCACTTGACCACATCCTTGCAGACATCAGCATTATCTGGATCGTACATCGACTCTGAACAGGTCTTAGGGAACTGTAGCTCATTTTTTTGGACTTTCACCCTCTGCAAATCACTTTCCTTTTCGTTCGACAGAGTTTGCCGCCCTTCCTCTAAAAGACAACTCTTGGGTGGAGCCAACTGGCCCACAGATACTGGAGCCGTGACACCACTGCTTTCCCAGTCTTGTACTCCATCGACAGGGGAGAGAATGGACCCCTTATTATCCTCAACCTGTGGGTTGTTCCCAAAGAAACCAGCTGAAGATGAACTCACTGCTGCTTGGTAGGATCCATCACTGTTAAGTAAGGCTGGCCCCAAAAGATGCAGAGGAGCAGTGACGAGGCCATGACACTGGAGTGACCGTGCAGGTGCGGGGGCGCGAGTGAGCACTGCAGATGCTTCTGAAAACACTGCAGAAGCGGCCAGTGCTTGCTTACAGTTGGTGGTGCCTTTTGTTCCAAGTTTCTCCTTCTTCAGTGCAGAAAGTTTTGCTCTCTGTTCTCTTTTTTTGGTTCTCCAGTACTCCCTTTTGCGGGCAAGCGTGGCATCATCAAAATCTGCCGCTGGCCGGTAACGCTGGGCCCGGGACCCGTTCATTCCTGCCCGTGTGACTACTCCTGAATTTGAAATGGCATCATTCATCTTCTGTCACATCCTCCACTGTCTGCAATGGGCAGTGTGTTTTAGCTTTAAGGAGTTTTATTTGTCACATGTTGGGGAACTTCCCTGTCAACATCTTTTCCTGTTCACGGCTATCACACATCTTTACTCCCTCCGCAGCTGTCAGGAAAAGGTGTGGAGCTAAATCAAAATGAACAAAACCTCTTAATTAGTTCAGTTTTTTGAAGTACTTTAAATTTCAACAGTTAGTGCTGCAAAAAGGCATAATTTGGTCCTTCAAAACACAAAAGGCAGGGCTATGCAGTTATTTTTCCCCAAGGGCCAAATTAAATTTTTTTGTTTTCCCCTCAGTAGATGTTACCAACTGGAGGTGAATGAATTGAGGTTTCGATTAAACTGTGCTTTGGTCCGGATGTGGACCAGAGTAAACCAACTGAGAAACCCTTGCCATACCTACTTAAATAATGCTCATTTAGATTGATAAGGGACAATGAGCTCCATTGAACTACCCAGACATACCAAGTCGTTAAAATTGCACGTCACTTTAGATACAATATTAGCCAAATGTAAACAGAGAAATATTTTATGCAGATGGGTCCCTGCAGCAACAGGAACTGGAAGAAACATATGTCCATTGACAGTGAAACATTTAAAACTTGATTAAATGCACAGGGGGATAATGAATAACATGCATTACCTTAACAATCCTACTATTACTACTTAAACAAAAAAAAAAGAATCACACTGGTGGTAAATATCTGCACAAGAGAGCATCCATCTGGCCCATTTAAGATAAATCTTATACAGGGAACACTACATCTAAAAAAGCACAACTATACTCAAAAAGAAGACTATAGCACAAACTACAAACCATACAAATGACTATGCATTAAAGCTGTGTGGTATTTCAACATTATTGTAACCAGGAACACGTTACAGCCTGCCATATCAAAATATATTGATCACAGTGTTGCAAAATAATAGACACTTAATTGAAAGTATACCAAAAGCTCTAACATTATACTACCCTAGCTCAAGGCTAATAAAATATCAAACACAGATTCATGACTCATTGCAATAGGGTGCAGTGGGGACCTTACCCTGCAAGGCAGGTGAAAACCATCTGACTTCAAGCTAAGGATCACGTACCAATGCTTTAGATTTGTAACCTCTACCACATACTACCTGAATGGAAAATGCTTCTTAGCACTACTTTTTAGCAGACAACTGTGACTTTGATGCAGAAGCAAGTGCATTAAGACAAAGGTCATGAATGCAACACATAATAGGAAACCATAGAAAATTACGCACAGGGCTGCTTCATTAGCTTTAGAACTGAAAATACAACATGCGAGAGGTTTTCAACCTTTCGTGTACCAGGGGTCTCCAATGAAAAACAGAACAAAAACCAGTAATTTTACACTTACTGCATAAGGGATTTCTTTAACTTATTGTTGTTATGCAAGAGTCTTGCACCACCTCAATTTATATGTGTTTTTTATATATATAAAAACTTTCTTCTCCTTGTTTCTTTCTTGAAACTGTTTCATTCAACTGTTTATGTAACCACAAACTATTGTCAATAAACCAAATAGATTATACTGAATTTTTCAGTATAACTTGTGTATGCAACATTAATGGTTCCCATTTATCCACTCTTAAGGTAGGCAGACACAAACTTCCAAATAACTCAAATCGTTTACATAATAAGGGAATTCATTTTCTAAAAGTAAAAGAAGGCTTTGCTTTCCTGCTGCAACAATATCTAACGTCAAAAAACAAACTTAGTTTCAGCACTGGCAAAAGTAACTCACTAGAGTGTAAACAGTCTGATTCTAGAGCTATAGAAACCAAGGAAATGCCCAGGTACTGAGACATGCATCAAACTCACCAAGTTAAACTCGCAGAAACAAAATACAAATACATAAAAATACATTGAAAGCCAAATGTACCTCATTACAACGCGTTTAAAACTCATTAACACAATACTGCAAAACTGATGCATGAGTATCATTTCAACTACGGAACCACTGCTAATAAATCTTAAATTTCATTTTTGTTATTGTAAAATAATGGTATGAAGAACTGAGCGCAAAAGGAAGGGGCACCAAGAATACACAACACTGAAAAATATTCACAGAGGCACCGATGCAAAGTAACTGGTCTAAAGGCTAAAAACATTTGTATTTCCTGTAGAAAACGACCCCAAAACCTTGAATAACGAGACCTAGAAACAGGCGTGTTTCTTATTCCACCATATACGAACAGAAAGCACTGCTATAAACACGCTTTGAAAGCGCGTCCTCGTTTGTTTAACAGCGTTAAAATACGGAAACGAAAAATTGATACTGTCTCTTTAAAGCGTTGTCCCTCCGTCTGTCACGAATGAATTCTGTCGATAGCCATTTTATAATTCTTATTTTTTTGTGTGCAGTTTAATATTAACTCGCTGTCTACGCATATATTATCAAGAAGGTTAAATACGGAAAACACCGAAGAAAAGAATACGGAAAACAGGGCGATTGAGGCATTCGTACATATCCTCTTCTTGTCTCTACCATGCCACCTACAATGGACAGGCTCTTCTTCCTACTCTGTCCACACGGACTGACGGCTGTCTACCGGAGTTCCTTGTATTTATTAACCGATAGGTAGAAAGAGAAACAAACGGCGAGGAAAAAGGACTGTTTCAAACATGTAAAAAAAATACATGCACATGCATTACCTGTGTAGTTACACCTAACTTTCCGGGACAGTTTGTAAACGTTTGGACATATGCACTATCAGGACACTGCAGCTACTTTCCGCGAGCCAGCCTTTCTCTCTTGCCGCTGCCTTGACAACGGGGGGAAAGTACCAGGATGTGAGACCTGGCTTCTCGGGTGTACGTTGCGCAAACTGCGTAAACCACGCAAACTGCGTGGATGGACAGAACCTCCTTAAAGCACCAGCGCCTCCAAAAAGACGAGTGGCTCAAATTACTCCGCCTTGTTAAAAAATAAACTTGAATCAGTTTCAGATGGGTTCGTTGTGTAAAGACACCGTTTTTGTTTTTAATTATTATTAGCAACAATAAAAGTTACTGTCTTAAAAGAGACAGTTAATTTTAGATCCCACATGTCCATTTCCTAAAGAGAAACTCAAATAACAAAAAATGGTTGTAACAGACTATTGGAAATTAAATACAATATCTGTTACAGTGAAAACTATTAAAAACTAAAAACTATTCACTCCCTTCGCAGAGAGAACTAATTACTTACAACGTGGCTAATTATGATTACTACTACTACTACTAATAATAATAATAATAATAATAATAATAATAATAATAATAATAATGATACATGAAGAAAGGGTACATTTCCGACTTAGAATGTTGTTCCTACATGTTTCACACAATCATACACATCTAGGCGAATTGTCGCTGTATCAAACAGCCATTCTGTTAACTGGATTACAAGGCTGACTATAATAATTCTGAAATAGAAGCATCAGTTAAAGTAACGTTGTAAGTACCAAGTATAATTAGCGCAGCAAAAATAGCCGTTTAATGATACATTTTTTCGCATAAGATTTAGAGTTAGTGCAACCTGCTACATTTAATCGCTATAATTGCGATTAAAATTATTGTGCATTTCTAATAATAATATATGTCTTATTCAAGGATTAGTGGATCGCATAGGATTAAGTTAACAAGAATGGCAGGTGTTTTTTTTGGCTTTTCGCGTTGCTATTCATTTTTTTGGCGTTGCCAATACAGCGGTCAACTCCGTTACCCTAGCTATGTCAGATGGGAAAAAAATACAAGTGAATAGTTTAACACAACCCAATTATCCTAAATGTCAGTCATCACAGTTAATATATTTGACTGAAACCGAAATGTCAAAAAGCCCTTACGACAAGTTAATGACTAAAATTTGGCATACCCATTGTATTCAGTTTATAGGCGATGGGATTTGTTATGAAGCGGCGTATTACTTATGGTAAAGTATCAATAATTGCATTTTCAATTAATTTTCAATAGCCTCAATTTTCATTAAACGTGTTATGGAGGACAGGTAATTTCTTATTCCATTTCTCTAGGTTGCTCGCAGGTGGTCTTCCGTATACGGATGTCGCTGCGTGTATACCTCTACTGTCTCTTTAAATTTACCCAGGAGCCCCTTAAGGAGCCCCAGGGGCCCCTAGCACGGCTCCCCACCCTGAAGACAAGCCGAGCATTAAATCCATGCAGGAGGCCACTGTAGCTAACCGTGATCAACACACGCGTACTCCTGCTGGCTCGAGAACGGCTCTAGGAGCGACCCAGTTGCGTATTGATATATATCAGAAAAGTTAACTTGGCTCCTGCGCCGAGCGTGCGGGGGGAGGGGTGCCGCGTTGAAACAACACGCCGCTCAGTTATGGGTGCATGCGTGCTTCACATCTCTTCGTAAAGGGCCTGCCGGATGATCAGTGTTAGTCACTCTCCGTGGCCGCCGTGTAAGTCACTGAGCAAGCAGAAACGGTGATCGAAACTGCTGCATTGTACAGCCATGGAGGAAACCGGGCCGAGGGAATCGGAGTCCCGGGTCCACCCGTGCGTAAAAAATACGGACTCCGTCTCATTAATAATAAGTGCCGAGGAGGAAGCAGCGCAAGGGCGGGACGACTTGAGGCTCTGTTCAGAAGGTAAACGTCCGATTTCTATATTTCTCAACTCGCTTTTGCCGCGCACACTTTAGCAGCGGGTGATCCGTGTAACGGACAATTCCATTAAAGCGGCATGGCCCCTTGTCTCCCCGGCTCCTTTATAAACAAAGACGAAACGGAGACGCTGGCTGCCCAGCTGTGAGCGACGGGCGCCACCCAGCGGAGCCCTGTGGTATCATCACACAAGTCGCCGCCCCCTTTACACACACGGGACGCGTTGCGGACATGAAAATGAAGAAAAAAATTAATGAGATCGTCAGATCGCATTCTGATTAAATACAATTAATAATTACTATGCAGAATCCGTTCTGGAGATGTTTCGTGCATTGTATACCTTGCGAATGCATTGCAGCACTTGAAGCGGATTTGGAGTTGTCTGGTTAAACAGTCAGATGGACGAGCTGCCTTTTTTGAAGCCGTGTGTTGTTTTAATATACTTATTTATGGACATGAAAAAAGCAAGTAACACGTCCTGTAATTACAACCGCCTTGCTTAAAAAAGAGTCACATTTTTGCGCGTTAGGAGTAATAGATTTAGTCACAGTTTGGGTGGGGCTTGCGCTTTTATACTTCAGTGTGGTATAAATTGAGGCCTTTGCGCGAATAACAGGCGGCAGACGTATCATCGCATGGACACTTCCACATCGCGGCTTATAGAGATGTGTTATGTGTTTCAGCTGAGGATGGCGTCATGAATGGTTGTGCTGAGGACGGACCTAAGGATGACCCTGTTACGCCCCCTTACTCCCCCGGTACGAGTTACTGGAGCGTTACAGAAGGTCCCAATTGCCCCCCCCTCCTATCACCAGCTCCTGGGCCATCACAGCGCAAGTCAACACAGTCGCGCTCAGAGAGGGCCTCCAGGCCTGGCCTCAGTCGCATCCCCGGGCGAGACCACCGACGTTATTACCACGAGTATTGGCGCAGTGAGTACTTGATGGACTTTGACCCTCGGCGGCACGGCATGATCTGTATGGTGTGTGGCAGCTCTCTGGCCACACTCAAGCTCAGTACCATCAAGAGGCACATCAGACAGAAGCATCCAGACTCCCTGCTCTGGAGTACAGCTGACAAGGAGGTCATCCGATCTGGATGGGAGAGCCACCTGGGGATGGAGGGGCGACAGCGCCCCCTGGAGGACCAATGCACTGAGGACATGCTGGACTGTGCTCGGCGCTCCACAGGTACAGCGTTGGGCTTTAAGGATTTAAGTATGGGTGTTTTTATTGGGTGTATATTTTAAGGTGCTGCATAGTTTGATTAACTAGCAATTAATTCAACTGTTTATATGTGCAAGAATGTGTGCTGGGCAGCACTATTGATCTTCAGCAGTGAGGCCTGGAATGGCATTCCTGTTCTTCGTATGTTGCATTCACATTCATCTAGTAGACGCTTTTTTTTCGAGTGTGGATGAGAGAGCAGGTTCACACAGTGTCCTCAGAGCAGTTGGAGGTAATGGCCTTCTTCAGGAACCCGACAGTGACATCACTCTGACAACCATGGGATTTGAATCGGCGACCTTCTGATCACTGACATGGAGTTCTAACCCACAGAGCCACACAATGTTCTCATGTTCACCCTGTGATGCGTGGGTTTCCCGGGATACACTGGTTTCATCCCATGGGCTAAACATTTGCAGTTAGTGGAATTTGCATTTCGAAATGGCTCATAGCGTGAGACTGATTTCGCCGTGTGATGGACTGGTATCCTCCCCTGAGCCTTTTCCCATCTTGTGCCCTTTGCTGCCTCTCCTGCTCCTTGCGTCTCCACTGGAGAAACAGTCGGGAGAGTTAATAATGCACATTTTGGAAGTTTATCGGGCTGCTGAGTGGGAGAGCTGACAGATGTGGATATTCTGTTTACACTCAGGGAAACCTGGCAGTGGTGCAGCCAAATGGCAGCCTCCACCCGACAGTGCTTCCATTACTTCTCCACCCTGCTCCGAGGTCAGGGATCCCCCAGGTCCGCCGGTGGACACCCTGGAGCGCTACCTGAACGACTCGCTCCACGCCTGGTTCCGCCAGGAGTTCCTGATGGAGTACGAGGCGGAGGCGGGCCGCCTGCTCTGCATGGTGTGCGGCGGCCAGCTGCCCTCGCTCCACCTGGACCACATCAAGAGCCATGTGCTGGACGCGCACCCCAACTCGCTGGTGTACAGCGCGGAGGAGAAGCACTGCATCCTGCAGACCTGGGCGCAGAGGCAGGGTGAGTGGTAGGTCTGGGATGCTGGTGGGGTGGGGCGGGGCAGGGGGGGGGGGGGGTAAGTGAATGCTCTGTCCGTGTCTCAGGTACAGG
>JAABNY020000002.1:15841152-15856809 GCA_015164015.2 Brevimyrus niger | reverse complement strand
GGGGGGGGGGGGGGGGGGGGGGGCTGGGGGGGGGGGGGGGGGGGGGGGGGGGGGGTCGGGTGGGGGGGGGTGATCATTCAGATTTAGGTTTCACTCCAGGTAGCTTCTTTTGCAACCTGATGGAACAAAAAATAAATCATGCTGGCCAAAGATGTAAAGGAATGAGAGCATTGGGCACAAGCGCACAAAAGTCATTTCAGAATTGTCCGATTTATACAAGCATTTTTTGAAAGAATTTCAGATTAATTAGAAAAAAAATAATACTATGGTTTCCTGACAAATCCCGTCAGGATGATGCAAAGTAATCTGTAGAGTACTTACGTAGAGATCAAGGTGTTGATGTGTTTGCGTGCAATTCCCACATAGTTATCAATCTGAGTCTGGAGGTACAAGAAAAAAAAAGGTCAAACTGCACCATAATTGGTGTATAAAAATGCTGTTTAAGACCAGGACTTGACCATCTTATTTCTGAAATTAATGTTGGAGTGTACCGCCTCCTGGGGGCTCGTCCGGGTAATACCTGTGTGTTAATACTTTTGATCTATGAAATAATGCTGTAACCATGCATTTCAGGTAATACTGTCCAAATGCTTCAAGCTGCCCGAAGGTAATATTCTCACCTTGTTCTTCTCATACAACAAGGGCAAGGTGAAGAGAAGAATATCAGCTAAAAAAAAAAAAAAAAAAAAAAGGCATAAGAATAAAATGACAACATTCAGAACATGGGATGCATCTGTGGAAATCATTCATAATTTTAAAATACTGCTTTTGATAAAAGGTATTAAGCAGATGCTGCAGTCTAAAGACAGCTGGCCATGAAAAACAGAGGAAAAAGCAGGATCTCTCCCTATGAAAAATGGCTAAAACTGGAACAATCAGCCTGTTTGCTGGAAACACAGCCGACTCAGAAGCCTCTGCGGGGGCAGTGACCAGTTCAGCCGGTGAGTCTACTGGCTGCTGTGACAGCGGCAAACTCCCTACAGCCCTGAAACACGCTTTATGAACATTAATATGCTGAAAGTAAATAACTTAAAATGGCTTTTTTTATGTTGTTCCTCATAATTCATCCCAAATATTCCAATTCATGATTAATTTGATGTGATTAAATATATACGATATGATTCATTTAACATAAAGCCAGATAGAGAAACTTCTGTTTAAACCAGTGAAACTTTCAGACAGGCCATTGTTGAATGAAACAATAGCAAGTCCTCTTACAAGAATAACCACATTTCTGCTGGATGTGCCAACCGATCACACAAAGCTTTTAATTAGTTAGTTCAGCCTGTCTATGTGACGCCCATTTGCCTTGCTTAGTCGCCCCTTGGTTTGTGGAGTGCGGTCGACGCAGCCGCTTACCCAGGATGAGTACGGTGATTCCGTTGAACACTGCGCCGATGTAGGTCAGCAGCCACATCAGCACGGCCAGCTGGACGGCAAAGACACCATGTCATCACGGCCATTCACTGAAGCGCACGTTCACCTTTGCATCCTAATCCTAAGGGTGCCTAGCAACCTTTTTCTTGCTGTATTACACACGGCAAAAAAATAAAAAATAGGACATGGGTCTGATCTGCCCCTAGGGAAGGTGCCAACTAGCCTCAAACTTATCTTCTGCACTGCAAAACTGTCCCCTTTACTGCTAGATGGTTACAGGCCATAACCATGTTTGCAGGAAGGATGAACTTGCCTCTTGTGCCACTACATCACAGGCTACACTGTAGCTATAGGCAAGGTAACGGCCAGGGAGCCCTGCTTGGTGTCCTGGCCTTGTGGGAGGGGGTTACAAGGGGGAGGGTTTAAACAGAGTCTGACCTGCCGCATGCGATATAAATAGACTGGACAGCTGTGGGAATGGCCAAGGATTGAAGTAACGCACATACAGGAGGGCAGCAAGACGGAGGGGGCATGTCGAACCTTGATGGAGTCCACCAAATCTTCTACCAGGAAGAGACGGCTGGCGTGTTTGAGACCCTGGTTGATGTAGGACAGGCTGATGTCCACGTAATTGCGGAAGGTCTCTGGGGGCATGCTGACATCCTTTTCCATTAAGGCCCTTGGGGGGGGAGGCATGGAGGCAGTTCAAGTTCACAGACTAAACCTCAAGACTAGGGGTAAGCCAATCTTATCCGCAAAGGGCCGGGTGTGTATGCAGGTTTTTGCGATAACCTGTAGGTCAGCTGTTCAAACCCAGGTGTGAGGACCCTTACAGCCAATCAGTCCTCTAATTAGGAAAAACCCGCACACACATCGGCACTTTGCGGATATGATTGGCTACCCCTGCTCAAGACAAACTACTTCTGGGAGGACTTCCTGTTCAGAGGGGCACACAGCCTGCTCCAGGATTACACACATGCTCATGTTGTATATTAGCACTGTCGTCATTCTGCTACGACAGACGATCAATGTTTAAAGCTCAACAGTATATTATTGCGATCAGCCGGATCAAGTACTGAGTTCCACCCACGCAACTCACTTGAATGGATGGCCCTCATTGGACTTCTGCACGGCCTGGATGACGGATTTATAGACACGGAAGCTGATGGTTACGCAGAGCAGGGCCAGCAGGATGTAAGCGACCACACTGATGATGCTGAACGCGGCCAGGGAGAGCAGCAGCAGCAGGGAGACGCTGAACACCACGCCCGTCTTTTTGGGGTCCCGCCAATACACCAGGTCTTGTACTGGGATAGTGATGGGGGGAGAGAAGGAGCATATATAGTTATGGATATGAGATGAGGCACAGAAATTCCAATCGATCCTCATACAAATTAAGCAGCCTGCCAACACCATGGAGATTACTCACGTTCCACAGTGTAGGAAATCACCTCACAGTGTAGGAGTTACCTCAATTAGCCTCTTACCTCGATTAGCACCATCCTGACCTTGACATTTTTTTTTTTTTTTTTTAGTACTTTACTGTAAGCAAAGGGAGCTATAGGATGCTAGATTGGGGTGAAAAAAAACAGCAAGAGCCAGTGAGATCAAGTCTGATCCCCCAGTTTTGGTGAGCTGATCTGTGTTGCCTATGCGACCGCATAGATACATGCACCCTGTCATTATACAATTACAGAGCACACTCTGGAGGAGTTCCAAACAAGGGGGAGGGAGTTAAACACAGCGCGTCTCTTTAGTGAGGTGGGCCCCCCAAGAGGAAGCGCGTGTCCAACACCAGCTCAAGCTGCTTGGGGTGAAAGGCAGTGAATCCTGGCCACGAACCCGCAGTGGCCTCACTGTGCAACTTTCCAGCTGCGTTTCATGTACCCAGTGGCAGAAACCTGCTCCTGTCAGAGGGAGGGAGACACCTGAAGCACATGGCCAACGCTTCCGCAGCGTTTGCTCAAGGCCAAGCGGCAGAGCCATCCTGAGGCCTCACGCACAGTACGCCAGGCTGACCCTTTAGGACATGAAGGCTAAATTCTCACAATTACTGCCACTCAAGGAAGCCCAGCCACTTAAATGCAGAAGAGGAGCCAATTCAGAGTCATTATAGTGCCATCATCTCTTGTGAAAATGTTAATGCTGCCAATTGTCAAAGTGTGGGTGAAAATATGCTGCGACCCAGAAGTAAATTCTAGTTTTCCCGTTCCATACTACCCCTCAGACTAACATTTACAGTTGTGCTACTTCACCTGTCCAAAGTCAAGACTAAAACCAATGGCCTTTAGAAAAAAGTGCTACAGCGTGAAGTAAACTGCACATTTAAAAAAGGAAAATCCCAGCTCAATTATTCTGCTGTGCAAGACGCTGCTGGTATATTTAGAAAAAAAGAAATAAGTTTAGAGGGACAGGATCCTAAAAGATATTTCCTATTTAAAGATTAAGAGATTGAAATTCCAGTAAGTCAGGTTCTCATGGGTAGTCAGTGATGAGGGCACGTACATGCCCAGCACCTCAGGGATCCGGTCACATCCCAGCATGCTCTGGGGTTAACCACAAGAAGCAGTGCAAATTGATAGCCCCTCCCCTTAGTGCAGCAGGCCCAAACTGCAGCAGCGTGCCCCAGTGGTAGTGCTGCCGCAGTGGCCTGCTTTCCAGCATTGGCACAGTGCAGCTCTTAAAGGCACAGCACCAGTTCTGCTTGCATGACCTCATTGCAGCTCAACTCAATACACGCACTCCATCATCCTTACATCCACACAGTATATAGTTAGCAGTGCTTACCACCAAGAAAGTGAATCTGGTATTTACCTTTTGCTAATGCTCATCTACTAAGCATCTTATAAACCTTATAACTGCATTGTCATTTTTTTTCTAAAAAAAAAAAAAAGCCCACACTGAAAGAGAATGCATGAAGAATAAATGGGTCCTTACAGTTAACAGGCAATCCCAGTGATTTTCTGACATTACATGAGAATTTCTCAAATGCTGTGTAAATTTACAGCCCACTTTACTGCTATAGCTGCAATTATACTGCGACTTTGTTCCAAAACAGCTAGAAATTAAAAAGTACAAATAAGCTGACAGTAATCAAACTTTCTTCTTGATTAGATTGTAAAAGAAATTGTTACTTCAAGCTGTAGCTACCATAGAGAAAAGAAAGCCATTAGCTTGGGTAAGTGGAAAGTTTTCATATGGTTTTAAGAACTTTTTTTTTTGCATACACACGTGAACTATTCATTTATTTGAGGCCAGGACCACTTCACGACTTACCGAAAACACGTGTGAAGGAGTTATTTTCCATAAGTAACAGACATAAGCGGTCTGAGCAGCAGGAAGTCACCTTAAAAACTCCCGTTACAGTTTAACATCATGAGCATGGGAGATACCAGCTCATACCAACTGCATAATGGCGTACCAGCTCTGTAGAGGCACACTTCTCATTAAAATTCTCTCATTTTTGGCAACCTGAGTGGTTATTGGGTGCCTTCTGTTCTGGCAATTAAAGCAGAACCATCGGTGTCCAGGACACAACTGCCTATTTTGTGGAAAAGCGTCAATCCCACATGAAGTCAGACATCATAAACATGGACTGTCGCTGTTGTGGTGGATGGCCTGCCTGCTGACATAGTTGAGAGTCAGTTAAAGTAAAACTACAACATTAGCCTTAAGCTGTCAGGAACTATCTAGAAAGCAAGTGGGGAAGAATACCAAAGCAAAAGATTGGTGCTTTTCCACTGGCCTACAGGAACAGAGCCGTATCAGAGCACCCCAAAGAGACTAGGCACAGAGCAGTTCCAGTGCCCTTTGGGTTTTCTGCTGCAGAGGGGTCGGTTAGAGGCCGAATTTGGAGAGTGACGGCTACATAAAAAGAAAGACACCTACTTACTGTTCACATGGTGTACATCATGATTTACTATGAGTGATTACCATTATACACCGTGTGCTAATTCCCCCTAGCACATTTGTGAGGATTGCAATTTTATGCAAGCATCAAAACGCTAGCAGAAATAGCATTTGTTTGCCTAAACTTTATACTAAATACTACAAATCCATTCTGTTCAGCTGTTCTATAGTTTTATAGTACAAGTTGGAAATGTTCAAGTTGCCTGTCATTATACAGTAGCCCAATGTCAAAAAATGACATACTACCAATAATGAATAAATACATAGAATATATGCTTTACCCTTCAGATAATCCTAGCTCTGTTTGGTCAAGGCCATGTTAGCACACTTACAGCTCAGGTATGGGTCACATACTTGTTTGACAATCTGAGGTACAGGTTGGGTACATCTCTGTTCTTAGTACAGCTAAATATGTGAAAAGTACCAGGTGTGACTGGTAAACGAGATCTAAAAACCTTGTCAGTTTTATAAATAGTCCCTCGATTAATTCATTTTTCAAAATTGGTTATCACCCCAGCCTTAAATTTCCATATGCAATAGGATATCCACTGTCGAAAGATACAATCAGCGTCCATTAAGTGTACAAACCACATGGGGGGAGGGGGGGGGGATTCAAATAAGCACACAATATAACAACATAAACAGGCTGTGCATCGCATGGTCAGGATCAATATCAACCTTCTTGGGTCAACTATAGCTTGTGTCACTGACGCAATTCTTGGATACCTCCATCATAACAGAACAGGACAAATTTAGTACACATGTTCAGGCTGATGTATTGGTGGTAGGAGTGGTGTGAATGAATATGTGGCGGCAACCATAGCGGTCTATAAATATAGATCACATAGCAGTACATGCAAGCAAGGTTCTCTTTATACCTGCATCGAGGGCATGTTTAGGGGGGGTCAGACTCATAAAAACATACATTTACAAACGAGAGGGAGCCATTTGGCCCATCAAGCTCGTTTGGGGAGAACTTAACTAATAGCACAGAATTGTTACAATCTTATCTAGCTGTGATTTAAAGAAACCCAGGATTTTAGCTTCCGCTACACTAGCAGGAAGACTATTCCATACTCTGACTACACGCTGTGTGAAGTTCTTCCTCAAATTTGTTTTAAAATGTTCTCCTATAATTCCCTAATTTCCACTTATGGCCATGAGTTCTAGTATTTAAACTAATACTGAAATAGCCATTTGGCTGAAAAGCATCCAGACCCCTTAGTCTCCTTTGCTCAAGGCTAAACAGATTCAGCTCAGCTAACCTCTCCTCATAAGACATTCCTCTAAGACCCGGAATCATTCTTGTAGCCATCCGTTGCACCTTTTCTAAGGCAGCAATGTCCTTCTTGTGGTATGGTGACCAAACCTCCACACGATATTCTAGGTGGGGTCTTACCAAGAAATTATATAAATGTAACATCACCTCCCTTTGCTTAAACTCCACACACCTAGAGATATAACCCAACATCCTATTGGCATTTTTTATTGCTTCCCCACACTGGTGAGAGTGAAGCATCAACATACACACCGAGATCTTTCTCGTAATCAGCTACCTTAATTTCAGTGGGACCCATAAAATATCTGTACTTTATATTTCTGCTCCCTGCATGGGTTACCTTACATTTTGCTGTGTTAAATTTCGTCTGCCAGGTGTCAGCCCATTCACCAATTAAATCTAGATCCTGATTGTAGCCTCTCTCTGCTGCTAGATCAGTATCTGCTATGTCACCCACCTTGGTGTCATCTGCAAATTTAACCACCCCTGGCAGGCTGAAAACTTTACATTTAGTAATATATGGCCAGAACAAATGACTGAAATGGCAGTACTTTATGATACAATAAAGATCACTGTGTAATTATACATTTAATGCACCATTTCTTCAATCCTGGAAATTTTGATCTGCATAAAACTACAGACTTTTCCCGAAAATGCCCATACACATCAACTCCAATTAATGAGAGAGGGGAAATAATGTTGCCCAAAGTAATGCACTTTTTCAGGAAACAGACACCTTCTAAATGCTTGAAATTCTTTGATACCATTTTCACCCACCACCTCCTTTAAGCTGCCAAAGTATAGTGTTTTTCTATCAAGCTAAAATAAAAAAATTCCGTTCTTTAAAAAAAAAAAAGAGGGGAAATTCTGCCACTTTTTCCAAGTCATCACACAGAGACACCCATTCCCCCAGCCCTATATACATGAATATACCATATAACAGGATGTATACCACACTAATAAAGATCCTCAATCATTATTCAACTGTTAGAGGTGGTTACCATTGTTGCATTTGTAGATTAAACATCTTATTGGTTGAGTCGCATAAACCCACCGTTGCATCAACCCATTGTCCAAACACATTGCCATTGACAGATTCACCTCCATAAAAACACACAATTCAATCTTAGACCGCAGATTCCATTTACAATTGTACGAGTTTACGTAAGATACTGCAAGTAGATAACGCAAAGCAGCGGTGTTGCTTGTGTGAGGAGTTAGCAGGCCAAATGCCCAGGAGAGAGATGTTACCTGACAGGTGGGTTAGTATTGCTGTCAAAGCATGCTCTGCAAGATGGTAAGCATCAGTCACCCATGCGTCGATCCTGTCTACCTCTTCAATTGTAGACTCTCGGACAAGAGGCTCACTCATAAGAGTCGGAAGGGGAGCAGTGCCCATCGTTTGTAGTTGGGATGTTAGTAGGGGAACACTTCCTTCCTTGGGTGTTACTTGGGAGCTCTTCTCATTGGGCAGGTCTTCATCCTCTTCTTGACTGCTGCCCAGCTCTTTCAGGGCACAGATAGTAAGACGCTCTTGTTCCAGATCCAAAACCATGGCAGGTGGGGAATGAAAGGACTGTGCATCAGTTTTAGGAAACTCAGTACCTATGCGATAGCTGCAGACATCAATAGGTTCCCCATCCTGTCGTGATTTCAGACACTCTCTCATGAACTCCACAAAGCTGTCAGTTGCATCAGAAACTGAGGACTCTAGCTCAGTGCTTTCAGGGTCACTCGTGGTCTCTGGGGAAGTTTGTTTTGGTTGAGAAATTTCTGGTTGATTGTCTTGCCATTGATCCACCACAGATTTTGGCAACAATTCAGACTCACATGAGGTCAAGACACCCTCACGACTCAGGCTTGCTGGGACCTCAACCTTCTCAAGTTCAAGGGAATTAATTTCTGAAACTGTCTCTTTGTCTGGCTGAAGTTCAGTTGACATTTCCAAATTAACAATCTGGGGAGTGTTCTGCAAGCCTGAAAGTGAATCTTGGATAATGGCTTGAGGTGAGGGCTTTTCTCCTACAAGATTTGGAAGGAAGTCTTCAGTATCTACTCTGAAATCATCTGCAAAATCTGTCTCGGTTTCAGTAGTATTACAAACTACAACAGAAGGGGCATTCAATGACACAAACTCAGCCCAATTCTGTACAGGAGAATCAGAGGAAAGAACACTGGTTTCAATGTCTGAGCTTAACTCTATGTCCATGGACATACTTTTAATGCCAGGAGGACAGCTCTCAGCTTCAAGCTTTTTGTCACATTGCGGAACATGCTTAGTGCTATTCACATCCTCTTGAATAAGTTGAGCTGTTGAGGTTTCACTTGACACATCTTGCGGCACAGAATGAGAGCTGATTTTTTCTGGAGAGGAGGGCAAGCTAATTGAAGGGTTATCAGTAACACTATTTGTTAAGTCACCAAGTGGGATTTGTTTTGCTGGATCGAAGATGGCACATTGGAACTCTGATGACTTTTCTAGAAGTTGGTCTGAAGATTGTACTGTGGAAATGGGAGGTTCATTTCCAGTCTGCTCGTGTGTGAAAAACTGAACTTGGCTTACATCTGAATATTCTATTTGTTCTACAACTGGAGAACTTCCAGCAATTTCCTTTGAAAGCACATTTTCTGATTGAGTGTCAGGTTTATTACTTTGATCTTGAAATGAAATCTCAGCAAGAGAATCAAGGGGTAAAGTTTCAGTATCCAAAATGGTCTTTGACGGAGTAGACTCATCCTCTGAGGTATTCTGTTGATGTAAATCAGAGCTCTCTGCAACAGAATCTTCATGTTGTTCCGATTTCTCTTCAAAATTTGAACTAGGTGGTGTGGGCTGTTCTTCATCTACATCTTCAATAACCTGAAAACCCTCCTCTTCTGCCTCCTCTTCATCACTTAGAGCCGGTTCATCAGTTTCAATTACATTTATAATAGGCACCAAAATTGCATGCTTCTCTTGCTTAGCTGGCAGAATTTCCTTCTCCCCACAAGTTGCTGAGGGAGCAAAAGTGATGGGGTCCTCAAGGTCAAACATAGGACTGCTAGATACAGGAGCTTGAACAGACACAGCATCCCCAATCACAGTATCATCTGACTCCCCTGAGCTGTCCAAATCTACGATCTCGACAGGATCCATGTCAGAACTCCAGGGAGCAGGTTTCACCTCCAAAGCATCAAGTTGCAAGGCAGGCGGAGAGGGAGGGGGCGTCGGGGATCCAAAACCAGCAGGAGGGGGAGGGGAAGGAGGGAGCTTTGATTCATCAAGTGCTGGAAGCCCCCGTATCTCGTCATCTATTTTCTCTTGCTTGTCCCATATGTAGGCAGTGGGTAAGAAGCTCATGTCAAATTCAGATTCTTCATCCACACTACTCTGCTTAGTTGAGTCACTGGTTTGTTCCATCTGTTGAAATGTTTCTCTTGGAACATCCATGAATTCATCAGGAACACTTGCCACTACCGTTTCCGTCCGAGTCTCCTCAAACTCGTGAAGACACTCGGGTACCAAAAAGTCTGTAGCAGCCTTGCTTTCGAGCTCTGGGACAGTGTCAAAGTTAGGTGCAGGAGGCAAGTGAGCTCGCATCCAGTCTGCTGTGTCTTCAAAATCATTTCCTCGCTGTGTGTCTCCCAGAACCTCAAAAGGTGATTCTGGGGAGCACTGGTCAGGGGATACGTCCTTCTTTGGGAATGGAGAGGACTCAGTGGGAGACTTCTCATAGTGGCGCTCCTTAAAGTGGAGGAATCCTCCATCACTCCAGGTGTCAGTTTCACCCTTCTTTGCTGCAAGAGCTTCCAATGCTTTGATTCTTTCAGATACAGGAGAAGTCTTAATAGGAGATGTGTCATCCCACAGTGGCCCTGTACAGGTTTTTGTTCCAGCAGAGGGGCCTTGCACAGAAGAAATTGGAGCAGTTCCAGTGAAAGGAGAATCTATCCCACGGATCTCCATATTTTTCTGCTTGTCCTTTGTACAATGGCTAATACCTTCACCTGCATTTCCCAGTGATTGGCTGCTGAGTGGAACTGAAGTAAAGGAATTAGGTTGAGAGCGAAAACGAAGGGAAGTTGGTATCATGTCTGTGGGTTCACCAGGTCCCTGATGGACCTTTTCACCTGCAATTGTCAAGCAGGAGGGGAATACAAAAAAAATAAAAAATTCAAGATGCATATTCAACTCCCATGCATATAAATAAAACCAGTGGTCTCTGCTTGTAGCTCTATCAAATACAAAAATCACATGGGGGGGTACACCAAGTACATCAACCAAGATATGCAAATCAATTTCTTAATATTCTAATAATCTTGAACTTCAACCAATCAACATCATAAGACAGAACCAGAAGCAGATCCACCATCTTCAGCACACTACGGTAGAGTAGCAGTTTCTCTGTGCAGTACAGTACCATCCAATATAGGTCATGCAATCATGCATGGAATGGGGCAGTAACAGTGTATGGAGTCTTGCTGCATACTATGTCCACAACTTAAAAGCAGAAAACAAAAATACTTCCCACTGAGGAAGTCCCTCAACAGAAAGACAAGCGAGTTACATGGCATATTATAAAGCCAATTACACTACTGAAATAAAGCGCTAAAATTAAAAGTCTTCTGAAAACTACCCAAGAATGTTTGTTCATTTTTAGCAGGACAACAATGGCTAAACTGTATTTAAACCAAATTGGTTTTGGGAATTTTTTTACTTGAATAGGGATTAATGCTTAACAAAAATGACCAAAATCAATACAGAAATCAACAGAATATGAAACTATCAAGGATCCTAGTTTGTTCTTTAGCAGACTTTCCTTGGCTGTCATTATTAAGTTCACTGATAAACCAAGTGGCTTGGTTCACAGGATCAAGATATTGTACCTGAGCAAAATGACTATTATTGTACACCAAAAGCAGACTAAAGAA
The DNA here is from genome assembly GCA_015164015.2 of Brevimyrus niger. Taxonomy (NCBI): domain Eukaryota; kingdom Metazoa; phylum Chordata; class Actinopteri; order Osteoglossiformes; family Mormyridae; genus Brevimyrus; species Brevimyrus niger. Next base: position 15,845,333 of record JAABNY020000002.1, on the reverse strand, counting down.
CAATTGTGTTTTGCAGTTGTACAAATTTTAGCTGTCATTAACGACAATTTCTCTCCATACATAATCTTTAAAATTAATTGCTATTAATCGCATTGAAGTAGAAGCCTACTCAACTTTAACAGAAAAAAATAGACCAAGCTGTGCTCACACAAACATTTTCTTAAGCCATTTTTTCCCTCAGGGAATACAAAACTGTGCAGGACGAGTGCTGAAACCAAGATAACATGGAACACTTTGCTTACAAAGGCGGCCCATGAGGAACACACTCCACATTTTGAAAAATGTTCCTATGCGACCTAAAACCACTTAACTTGTCCAATATGTTATGACATAGTTATGTAACTTGAATGTTAAATTTGTGGATGTAGGCCTATTTCAGAATTTATCAGCAGTATCTTAAGAGGCATTGATGAATTTACCAACATTTTATATTTCTATTAGCAACAGAAAAGGCATCTGGATAAACCTATACTCAAAATACACTTTGAAAAAGGCAGTTCACGCACAAATTTGATTTAGCATGTAAACTTTAGGCATAATTTATACTATGTGTACATAACTATTTATATCTGATCCGACTCAGGAATGTTGGAAGTCTCTCAGAGGGTGCCAGGACATCTGAAGGACGTCTGTCACCTTCCAGCCTATGAGGAGCCGCTAGACACACTAAGTCACATGACTGTATAGCTAAGGTCACAGTCACTTCTTGCTGCAGTTGCCATCGAATCATATTTAGCTGTACTGTATTTGCATGCACACGCAGACACACACACACAGCCAGGTCTTTTTATGGACAGATCTTTAACACAAATGTTGTGTTCCAGAGTGATCAGCTCACCTAACTATAGCACTATTCTGGCTCACAACTATTTTTATCCCACAAAGCTTCTGTTGAAAATGCACTCATGGAATAAGTCAGGCTTCAAGGTGTCCATCCACCCTCAGGGGCCCTGTTCAGTATTCTTTACTGCTTGAGAATTTTTCACATAGTTCCTGCCTGGCTTCTAGTGTAACATTTCCATCACACATGCAGCTAAAAATCAATGTTTGAGAATTACAAAAAAATGTCCTTCCTAAGTGTGTGAATAGGACTGAGCAATGACAACTACCTGTAATTCTTTTTCGAAAGCTACACTGAATTGACTTAACAGTTAGGCAGGTTAAAACTAGTATTCCCAACATGCATCAAACTGTTAAATGACCAAGTACTGAGTGGTCAAAGCAAAGTGAGTGACTGGTATTCACACTCAAATCACTGCAGCAACACACTGCAAAACATTTCCCCGGATGTGTAAATTACTGGTTATTAATAATGGTATTAGCCAATGAAAAATAAAATCAATTATTCATTATTTCAAGAGGAATGATACAGAGGAACAAGACGATGACATTGTCTCGGAAGGAAGTAATGATGATGCTAGCAGTGCTATTAGCACCAATAGCAAAAGCTGGGAAGATGATTTAAATCATTCTCTATTGAATGTGTAAGACACCAATACATTTGCAGTCAATTGCAAAACAAAGTTCCACTCTAACATGTCAAGGAAGCCCCCTGATCAAAGAAATATACCTAGGGGAACCTAAGTAATGAGTGCTAGTAAAATGTGTGCTACAAAGTTAATAGCATGCATGGTACCCAGCATAGAGCCCTGGCTCCCACTATTTGTGGCAGTGGGGTGGGGTGGGGGGCACTGGATTTTTCATTTTTTTTGCATGAACACAAAACACACACACAAAAAAAGTTTACCCAAGTCTGTAAGTGCTGCCAGTGTAAAATTCAGGAGAGCTCAAAACTTTTCCTTCATAATAAATTAAACAACATATTGTGGCGTTCGTCATTTAACCTGAATCGATCCATTTGTAACGACAAATTTCAATCACCAACAAGCTTAAAAAATGTACCAGTGTCTAATCAAAATGCGAATTACATCGCAAATATGTTCAGACTTATTTCAGCGTGTCTAAGCAGAAACTTTGGTTCAAATTTTAATTAAGGGGAACATAAGGTACTGTGAAGCACTTTCACGGAATACATTAAAACATTGAGTATTATGTCAGCCTTTGTCCTCTGCCAAGAAAATGATCAAACAGCCCTTTAGAGGATGTCTAAGCATGGGCACTTCCTTAACATTAGTCTGCAAAGTTCCGCACTTCTCATGACAACAGAACTGAAGTACCATCGCTCAATAAGCTGTTGTGTTGTGGACAAGACACATACAAAAGGTCTGAGGTGAAAAATAAACCCAGGCTCCCGGGTCATCTGAAGCTATAGGCCAGAAGTGGCAACATGCAATGCTGCAAAAGCAAGAAGCAGAGGCAATCAAAGCACTGTGGGACCAATAACCTGGGGGCATCTTGAACACATTCATATACTCATACCACACCTGCATGTGGGGGCCGAATGCAAAGAGCGGATTTGAAATCCAATGGGGCCAATCTTAGATTTCAGACCCAAAATGTCTAAAGGATGTTCTCTGCAAGTAAGGACTCAGGTAGATCAGCTGCTTCCTAGTGAGAAGTAATATGTGTATTAAAATGTTACCACAAGGGTACAATTGAAACAAAACAAAAAAGCAAGCAGCAAACACTGATAGTCATTGTTATTTCTGAATATTGGAAATTTTATTGCTGCCCATAAAATTTAACTCAATGGATTTTTTTTTGGATAAAAGATACACCTCACTGACGCATGCCAGTGGCAGATTGGGGACTGACCCAAAGAACTGCTCCCACACCATAAAGTGGGAGGTCCTCCAAGCTGGAGTTGTGGTCACCCTGCTGTCACAGTATTACCACAGGGGACAGACAGGGAGGGAGTCAGCTCACACAGCCATTCGGGAAGACGGGATTACGGGAGACATGACTGGTTTTTAAGCTGCATTTCACCACCAGGTTGTGGGTAGAGTATAGAAGCACCAAGGATGTGTGGAGCTTTTTAAAAGTAGCAGCCCAGCAGGACAAGGGGAAGAAAGCAAAAGCAAATAAGAAGAGAGAGACGAAGGCAGATCATCAGAAAGAACAGGCGCGTGGTACAAGAGAACTAAACACTTGCCTTGAGGAGATTGAATGAGAGATACAGGCGAAGAGGAAAGAAAGGAATCTGAAAAAATAAAAGGGAAAGGAGAATAAGAAACCTACAGTGGCAAGACCTCCACGTCCCCCCCCCAATAACCCAGGCTTGTGCTAAAGGAAAACAGCACAACAGCAGCGGGAGAAAACGCTATGAAACCTACTCTGAGCGATACCCGAGGTAACGCCAAAGTTCGCTTCCATATACCGAAAAATTCCCAGTTAAAAACAGTATAACTACATACTGGAGAAGAGAAAAGGGGAGAAAAAAAACATTTTTATATTATATTATATTTTATTTATATTATATTATATATATATATATAAGAAATAAATACATTTATTCATTATTTACACATGCAGGGTAAACACTAAAGCAGCATAATAAGATTCACATTTTTTATGACTTACAAAACAAAGGCAAATGCAAACATATGGGCTAAGTAAATAGCAACAGTGGGTTGGGACTTCATAGTGTTACATTAACTCAAGTGTTTGTATGATCCAAGGGTTACTTTCATTCCTCTGAGAAGCGTTTGAAGTCTAAGCTGTATCTTCCCCCAGCCCCCAAGAACACAAGGAGGTGGAACACACAGGATTCCAAGCCAGTGACTAACATGAAGGACAAATCCTGGAAAGGGAAGGTGTGACAGGGTAAAGCATCAGACAGGCAGAGCAGGTTATGCTTTTGAACCAGATACTAGAACACCCACATTCCACCCTATCCAGAAGCCTGTCTCATCCAGCTGGTTTCACATTAATCCTGTGAACACACCCAAAGTATAGGCCACACCCGGGACCAACCTGACAGAAGCACAGAGACCAGGGGGCTGGACAACCAAGGGAACCTAGAAATAGATGCCTGCGGGTTTGCTAATGTTACAGCAGCAGGGATCATGCTGCCATTGTTGTCAAACCCATTCAAAAACCCCATGAAAACCACTCGCACAGGGTCCCTTTTCAGAAAGCACTGCACATCTGGATCCAACTTAAAAACAAACAACAACAGCTTGTTATGTTTACTCTGACGGCCACATCGCGCACCATGCATAGAATCCCCAGCCTGAACAGGACCCCGACCAGAGGACAGCCCCGACCAGAGGACAGCCCCG
>JAABNY020000002.1:15824239-15835638 GCA_015164015.2 Brevimyrus niger | reverse complement strand
ATTAGATAATTGCATTAATGAGAAATTGAACAGGTGTTCCTAATAATCCTTTAGGTGAGTGTGTGTATATATATATAAATGACGACAACAGGGAAACATATTGGCAGAAGACACATAATTTTTCCTAGTAAGAATTCAATTGCAGATTTCATGAAATATATTTTATACTATGAAGAATGTAATTCTGGATATTTGTAATTGCTATTCTGACTAGTAAGAATATAATTTTGACTGGGAGAAATTATATTATATATATCTGAAAGGTAATTCTGGATAGTCAATAAATCGTTTTTATGTTAAAACTGCATCTTAACTAGTCTTCAACAGATATCCACAATACATTTTTACATATCTACAATTGCATTATTCCTAGTCATAACTCTAATTGTAGATATCTGAAATTGCATGTTTACTAGTCATAATAGGAATTGTGGATATCCGTAAAGACATTTTTGCTAGTCACAATGTATTTAGAATATTCATACATTACATTATGAATATCTAAAATGGTGGTATCCTTTCGGATATCTGAAATTAAATATGACTAGTAAGAACTGGACTGTAGATATCTGAAATGGGAGTTTTTCATAGTAAGAATTTAGTTGTTCATTTTGTATATCTTAAATATAATTTTGGATATCTGAAGTTGAAAGGCCAATGAAGTAATTTCTTCTAGGAAGAATGGCGTTGTGGATATTTGAAATGAGAATTGTGGATAGGAAGAATGTCATTGTGGATATCTGAAATGCTTTTTTTTACTTAGGAAGATTTGAATTACGAATATATGCGATACATATCCAGTCTAGCGATTAAATGTTAAAACGGCTTGCCATAGGTACCTTGGCTCTTTGGAATGTTTGCACCATTTTAAATTAAAAGAAGTCGAAGGCAAAAATATGTTTGTGAGGTGCCAGTTATGCGTACCAGCTACAAAAGTTAGACGTACCACAAATCATTTCTCTTTCATTTCATTGTCTCGCTTAAAACATTATTGATGTTACAAAATTACATACTGTTACCAATCCCTCCCAAAATCTTGGTCTTGATGTAGTTTTGATTCCTCCAAAGTCTTGGTTTTGACTCGGTTTCAACCCTCCAAGGTCTCTATCCTGACTTGGTCTTGATCCCCTCAAAAGTTTGGTCTTGACTCAGACTCTGTCCTTCAAAGTCTTTTTATATTGGACTCCATATAGGTGGCCTCATCTCTATTGCCACAATTTATCACTCTTTTGCACGAAGACCAAATGGCCTGGATTAACCATAGGTCTATGGGCATTTTGGCACTTGTCCACTGGCTGGTAATATATGTAACCTAAAGCGTATAACTTTATAAATATTTTTAGATGCAGCACTCATGATGATTTATGGGTATGACAGGCATGTGCCGACGGCATCAGCAGGCAGAAGTGCATTAACATGCTCAGTGGCCCGTGGGATATTTCAGTTACTGTATCAGAAGGCCTTCTACTTTTTTTTCTGAAGTGGTGTAACTGTCAACCAATAAGACTGCTTGTGCAGTCCAGGTTTAATTGTATTTTGGTCCAGACACAAAAATACATTCAAGGTGGGACACAACTTTTTTTCAAAACAGGGCCATCCAATAAAATATGGATGGCAACTCTAGGTTTGAAATTTTATCATAAGTATCATGTTTGAGGACCCTTGTTAAGAAAGTTATTTTATGATTTGACGCTTAATTTTGTACCATAGCTTTGTCATGAGGTATCTCATTATCATATTGTAATTGGAACCACTGATGGGCATTCCCACTTGTGCAGTTATTCCTCCCTGATGGCCTGCCACCTGAGCCAGCTGGTGGCTAATCCCTGCTGCTCCTTTAATACTTTGTAGATGCACACAGAATTTCCACCTACTGGTTTCTTTGTCTCGTTGTTACTGGTGCTTGTGGGAAGCTGTGATTCTCTGCAGACACTTGCACACAAGTAGTATGGCGTCAGAGCCTGCAGCCTTCCCTCCGTTCATGTTGTGCTCTGCTTGCTGTCAGTGGTTGATCCCTCCTGGCGTTTCTCATGTAAGCAATAGGTGGAATGTTTGATGCTTTTTGAGACAGCTGTACACTCAGTTAAGGTGGCCCTGTACTTCACACAAAATTAACATAATTGTTTTGCCCATACAACATCTTATGAGCAGTGATTACCATGGAGGTCACAATTTCAATGCCCCACCTTTGCATTGTCCCCAAGCCAAACTTTTCATTTATTCTGATCCCACCCATTATCCACGATTGGCTGACATAAATGTGACACTGCAGGATCTGTCAGCAGGACTAATTATGTAGTTACAGGCATATTTAATACTGCACCAACACTTTAAATTGTGTAACTGTCTATGTATATTTGTCTAGTTCTGTTAATAGTAAATATCATAACTGTGTAATGTTTACTGTGGAATGCATGCGGTTCATTATTGTGTAACAGTGAGCACTATGTAAATTGTTGGCTTTTCCCTATCTGTGCCACTGCTAGTATTAAACCAGCAATGGCTATTAATAAAGATAGCAGCTTCCATTTAAAAAGAGATGTCATCTTCTTTATTAGAATCACTCACCATAATACATTTATTTGTGCTTAGGATGTGGGTCTGCTGCACTGATTTAAGTATGTGACAGATTGTTCTTGCCAATGTGCTCAATTTCACTTAGTCTGGACTTTGACATGTGAAGTACCTTGTGCTAAATATTTAAACAAATGACCAGGAAAGTACCGTTTTATACTGCCTTGTTACATGTGGTCCTGGCCTGTGATCATCTGTTCTGCCAATTGATCATTATGGAGCAAGTTCATTCCATGAGTTTTGTGAGCAAAAAAGCAAAATATCTATTTTACCACATGGTATGGAATCTGTACCTCTTGTATATCTATATATATATATATATCTGTTTAATGCACTACTTATACATTTATCATGTATATTATTATCACTTACTATGGGAAGCTCCTAGGGAAACTTATTTTCTTTGCTTGCATCTACCACTGTTTGTTGTTCTGTGCTGCATTTGAGAAATAAACTTTGATTTGATTTGATTCATTACCAATCATGTAAGAAATCATAACATCATTTGTAGCCCAACCCGGATGTATGAGCTTAAGAGTTGGCTCCCAAAGTGGATATTTGTGCATTAAACTGTAAAACTGTTTAATCAGTAACCGGATATTATGGTACGGCTATTCAAAATACGTGCGCTGCTGATTTTTCAGTCTGTTTTTACCAGTAAGCCAGGTGTGAAGCCTCAGGTACCAATCAGGATCAGTAATTATTAAAATAAATACCTGGGAAAAACGAAATCATAGCCTAGATTTGGAATCCCGGGGCAGATTTGAAGAGCCCTGAATTATGGCCTCCTTCTGTAAATGTCAGAAGTTCAGAACTACTTTAAAAACTCAGAGTCCCAGAATGCAACAATGCCGTAGCGCGGCCGCGCTTGTACGCATGTGTCAGAAATGGTTTACGACGCTTCTAAAATTTACGACAAGACGAACTGCGCGGCAAAAGCAAGGCGGTATTTGGGTACAAAACAAAAACATGTGGTTGAAGTTATGATTTATGCGGTATGTATAATTTAATACTTTAATAAATAATAGAATAATTTTGTTAAAATTGTCCTGCAGTTTGATAAAATATTACTTATAAACGACTTCCAAATTCACGTTGTAGGTAAATTGTTCGGATTTATGAAATAAAGCGAGAACTAGACACAATGTGTTATGCCTAATAACGTGATAGCGCTACGCTGTATCGGATGATTTACTGATCAGTTTATTAGAATCGCTGGTTGAGTGTTGATTATTAGTATGGACTCGTTGTAGTGAGCTGTCTGTTTAACTTTAATCTTTTCGCCAGACATATACAGGTTATCTAGCGAAAACTGAAACAGCAATGCGCCCGTGGTGGTCGTGTTGGTTGCGTTTGTAAAGGTGTAGTAAATGATCCGAAGTCTATGTTCGTTTATGTAGATCGCAGATAATCAAACCGGTGTGCAAACATCATTTTTACATGCTTTAGCTATTATTCAGTTACATTAGATCTGGTATGCAACACATCGTAACAGATCAATCACAGTGTAATGCATACAATACAAAAATAGTATGATTAGTATTTGCAATAAAGCTTTGTGTTAGCAAGACATACTGTGTGGTGCCTAAAATGTTTTATTGATGTAGACTAAAGTTATTACCTGTGGTGGTCAAATATGATAACGAAAACCTTTTATGCGCACAGTATGAAAGCTCTGAATGACATACCGGTAATAAAATGTATGCTCTTATTACAAAATTTTAATGCAAATGTTATTGATAGTATGCTTTACATTTTGTTGTATTTGATTAAATCATACATAATATTATGACTATATATATGTTTTATATATATACAACTTTGTATAAGAACATGTTACAATCTACAAATGAAACTGGGCTCCTTATCCACCTTGCACATATTTAGTAATACTGCTTATAGTTAAACATGCATTTCTAACTCAGTGCTGATATTCTCATCACCTTTAAAGTACTTGAACTGGATATACAGTACCAGTCACACCTAATGATTGAAAGGTTTATTTGTACTTTTATCTGCATTTTAAAATAATGTATATATGGACATCAAAACTATAAAAGAACATATATATAGGATTATGTTCCAACTGAAAAGGTAAAAAAATAGTCATTTGTTGGGCAGTGGGACAGCTCTGTGGGTTGGGACCCAGAAGGTTGCCGGTTTGAATCTTGTACTCAGCAGAGTGATCCCAACATTGGGCCTCAATGCGAATTACTCCGGGGACTGGCCGAGCCTACTGTCTCCTCTATGCCATTTTCATGAGGTGGTGTCCTGGGACACTTTTCCAGCTGTCCTGAAGGAGGTGCTACATATATGTCGAGCTCTCTTTGAGTGCTTTTTATTTACTCTCTGGTCAAACTCTGTGTGGTGAGGTCATGTGATGCAACACCTTCACTGACCTTTGTAGATGGCTTGGTGTGTCTAAACTTTTCACTGGGACTGTAAATCTCTACTCTCCTGTATATAGGATATTAATGTATGTGCTTAATGTATGTGCTTGCTGGTGTTATTGATGTTTTTAAGAATTGAACTATGTGACCTTTGCACATTTCTCATGACTTGCTTGGTGTGTGTGTGGCTCTCTCCTGGTGCAGAGGAACCCTCATTATCCAGCATAGAAGTGAGTGTGACAGCCAGGCAGGGCGATGGGGTTGCGCTCAGCCCAGAAGAAGCTGTTCCCTCTCCGGGGGATCGACGGAGTGGTGCAGTTGTTCGACACGGAGCTTTGCAAGCCCGAGCCCGACCTGGCGCTGCTATCCCTAGTCCTGGGTTTCGTTGAGCACTTCCTGGCAGTGAACCGCGTGGTTCCCGCTAATGTCCCCGGCGTAACCTTCGAGCCCCTGGAGCTGGGGTGCCCCTCGTCCTGCTTCCCCACCGTGGACCTGAGCCTGCTGGCCGCTCTGTACGAACGCTTTACCGCACAGATCCGCGGCGCCGTCGACCTCTCACAGTACCGGCGGCCGGCTGGCAGCTCCAGTCGAGAGCTGGTGAAGAAGGTGTCTGACGTCATCTGGAACAGCCTGAGCCGCTCGTACTTTAAGGACCGGGCCCATATACAGTCTCTCTTCAGCCTCATCACAGGTGAGGGCCTACTGGTCACGACACACCAGTCAGCAGGCAGCCTGGCTCTTCATGATGTTGATTCCCTCCGCGGTTAGAATGGCACTGCGGCTTTCCAGTTCAGGGTTTGAATCCCGCACTGGGTTCAGTGTGTGTGAAGTAGTTTCAAAACTTTTGAGTGCAAATGAATATTTCTTATTTCGGTCAATAGCTGTGCACTTCTGAATAGAAGTTTACAGCAATTAAAAACATTTAATATTAGAGCAATAGGATTGCATGTGTTACCACCTCTTGTACAAATGATATGTTTGCATAAGTTTACAAGATAAGTTTACAGTAGGTAGGCAAATCCAAACCATTTCCACGCAATTTTTTTTTTTTTTTACCCATTCGTCCTTATATGCCATAAACACTCTTTACTCAACAGTATACGTGGCCCTTCAATGGACCCGTTTACCCAGTGACATGAGTGCAATATTTTTAGCAGTCCGATGTTATATAAATGTCAGCTAACTGGTTAGAAATGATCCAAGATCCAGTCATTAAGTTATTAAAATCTACTGAGACTTATAACATGACAAAAAATGATACACTTTCTGCTTTGTTCTGCTGTTATAATAGTGTTAAGTAGAGCACTTGTAATTGGCCATTCATTGGAAGCACAGCCTAGCCCACTTATGCCTCAACTCCTTGGATAGCATGTATGTTTGTAATGTACTATTTGCCTTAAGGCTGAGTCATGCTTCTGTGTAGAATCTATGCCGTTGGTAGCCGCATGCTCTACACCTACATGCACCTACAGCCTGACACCTGTAGTTAGATTTCTGGGGAACAGAAAGTTTATGGTGTAGAGTATGTGGCTGTGCTGTACTTGCACTGTGCATCAGTTTAAATCTGCCTTTATCTGTTGCTTTGGACAAAAGCACCTGCTGAATAAAACTGTAAATGTATTTCTGTATCAGGATTCTTGCAGTGACTCTGAAACACTTATCATGGATACAATTCCACCTGGTCTCAATACATTATTGTCATATTGCTCACCACATATTTTCATATTGGGAATAGGAACACCCTCTTCACTGGCTGCAAATACTATGTAGAAATTCACCAATTACATGATGTGGCTGTATTTAATTTCACATGTATAATAATTTAGTTATAGCACAATGTGTCAAGGTAAGTATGCCCATACATTTGTGATAGGTGTCTGTCATAAAATCTAAGCTGGGACTTATGATCCTTCTTCAGTCAGTATTGTTAACGAAATTCCTTTTCCGGAATATAGATTTGCAATACAGAGGCAGAGAGTGCAGTCTATCTATCTATGTATCTAATGCTGCTGTCCTTTTTGTGATCAGGCACCAAGCTGGACAGCTCTGGGGTGGCCTTTGCAGTGGTGGCAGCCTGTCAGGTCCTAGGGCTGCAGGATGTGCACCTGGCGCTCTCAGAAGACCACGCCTGGGTCATTTTCGGCAAGGGTGGTGAAGAGACAGCAGAGGTCACGTGGCATGGCAAGGGCAATGAAGACAGGCGTGGGCAGACGGTCAGCGCCGGCGTCAGTGAGAGGGTGCGTTCTGGGTGCCTTCCTTTCACTTCTCAGAATGTCTCCCAGGGTGGCTGTGTTTACAGTGCAGGCAGGTTGGCCCATTTCTCACTGCATATTAGTGTTTGGACATTGTTGCATATTACTGTTTATATTGGAAGTTTGCACTGGACATCATGGTGTAGGTCTGTTTTTCCAGGGATTAGTCTATCGAATATTTTACTGATTGGTCGATAAATCTAAACAATTAATTTTCCTCCAGAAAATAAAATACACCATTAAATTTAAGTCAATTTTATTGTGACAACAACAAAATGTATGTTATTGCTGCGTTTTAGTGGATGCTGGCCTTTTGCCTATAACTCTGAATATTTCAGTCAGTCTTTCCTCGAATGTTATCTTAAAATCTTCTTTCTCGAAAAAAAGGTCAAGCCCCAGGTAAGCTTGAGTTAGCCTCTGATATCTTCAATAGCTAGGAACTCTCCTGGTCCCAACAAGCCCAATGCCCAGGAACACACACACTGGCACCGTCAATTCATGTAGAACAAGCCCAGATTTTCTTACATTTTCTCAAACACTTACTCAATGGAGATTCTAAGGTAGCAGGCAGACAATTTCCTTGCTTTAATGAGTGTTTTTTTGCAACTACAAGGACAAAAGATATTAAAAAGTTCTCCATACTAATGGTAATTTAATAAACATGAATAGACAACACTTAGGATGGTTTTGCTTATTGTGACGGTCCAGAATAGCCTCTGTATTTTCTCATCAGGAGCTCCTGAATAGATCTAGTGCCGCTGTAGTATGCTGTCGAACTGTGCACAGTGTAAAACCACCTTTTTGTTTTGTGTTGAGTTGAACTACTCACATAGTGATATTAAAGGAAAATGGTAGTTCAAGCGTTTCATAAATCTTAAATAAAATATATATTCTTTTAAAATGATGTGGCAATTTCAGATATTGATGTCGATGGATTTTTCAGCATTGACATCTTAGATTAAGTTGAGTAATTGCGACAGCCTTAGTATTCACACTGGACATTACTGCATATTAGAAGTTGCATTGGACCCCAATTATTAAGAAGCATGGATTTTTGGATTTGGATTTAAGCTTATGATTCCTGCCTACAGTTGGGGCATTGATTGGTAGGATTGCAGCATTAAGCAGTTGTTTTTTGCAGACTATGTCTCTATGGCTTTCCCGGTGTTTGTGGCTCATGTCGGCTGGGGTTGTTAATGATTCTCAGTAGCTGGATGGGCACATGGGTCTTACCACTTATGCATTGGTGTGCCGTGGTAACAGAGCTGGCTGTACCTGAAGGGCTCCTACCTAAAGTGCAACAGGAACATGGAAGTGGCTTTCATGGTGTGTGCCATCAACCCCTCTGTGGACCTGCACACGGACAGCACAGAGCTCCTGCAGCTCCAGCAGGTATGCCTACAGCACCCCCAAGTGGCCGCAGTGTGCATTGTTATGCATTAAATACAATTATGTTTATAGACCAGTACTTTCTGTGACGTACTTGTTACACTTTATTGTCCATGCAGAGACTGCTCTGGCTTCTTTATGAGCGGGGGGACTTGGAGAGGTAAGACTGTGGTCACATGACATAAAAAAGGACCGATGAGTCTCAATTTGAATTTGCTTAAAATGTACATGCCTGGCCATGCCGGACCCACATTGTGTGATCGGAGGGTCGCCAGTTCAAATCCTGTGGCCTGCAGAGTGATGCCGCTATTGGGCCCTTGAGCACGGCCCTTAACCCCCAGTTCCGGGGGTCCGGGACACTGGCTGACCCAGTGCTATGACCTCCCATGCAAGTGCTATGTTACCCACGAAGAACATGATCAGATAGACATCTGCATTACTTCACCATGGAGATGAATAAAGTATCACTATTATATTTTATTCTGTTTCTGTTTTTGGAGTCGGTCATATCTTAATCATATCTGAATTAATCATAGTATAATTAAGAAGGAAGCCTATCTCCAGTAAAAAAAAAACAAACTCAACTGCACATAAATCTAATGAAAAGCCACACACTGCCTCGAATTTTTGTTATCCCTTGTTTGCTCGAGTATTTTGCTTGCTCAAAATGATATTTGTCCAAACTGGCATGCTGCCTTTCCTTATACGTCAGTCTTTAGGTATAGATTGGAGCCTTTTGCTTTTTGCACTCTGCGCCTGGAGTTGCTCTAGAAGCACACAGTGTCTCATACTGATGCTCTGTCATCCTCCCCCGTTTTAGGTACCCCATGGCTCTAGGCACCCTTGCAGACCTGGAGGACCAGGATCCCCTCCCTGGTCGGGACAGCCCCCTGACGTTGCATATGAAGGTGGGGGTCTGCAAGCTCTTCCACTCATGTTCATTGATGTCCAGTTTGCATGCTACACACAGATTTCAGTGATTTTCTAGTGTAACTAGTCTAGCTCTCTGTCACATTTTAGTATATATATTCACCCCCTGGAGTTGACGGTATTGTCGCCGATGATGAGTACCTGTCTTGTGGATTTCAGTTCATCATTCGCTGAAATCTTATTATAGAAACATGAAAAAAACACAGACTAAATCCGTAATCTGTCTTCTTTTCGAAACGCCCATTGTCAGAAGTATTAAAGTTTTTAAAATTAGTTTAAATGAGCAAAAAATAAACCATGTCACCTTTCTTTGTTTTACCTGCATCAGGGGCGTGTAATTCCGCTCTCACGTGAAGATCGCCATTCACATTCTAAATAGCCGCATTAGTGCGTATTCAGATCACAATTGCATTGTAATTTGATTAACGGCGCAACAGTGAAACGCGATCCAGATACATCCTCATCAGAGGCATAAAAGGGGAGGGGTTGTGGTCAGGTGACAATGGCTCATTCATACACATGGGAGCTCCTACATGTTCAATGGAAGGAGACCAGAAATAATGACATGAGTTCGGTTTTTCTTATTTATCCAACTGAATGTTGCAACTACATCATTTAGTCATCTTCATGTAGCCAAGACTTTGCTGATCTGATATCTGGGATCAAAACAAACTGCCACCATTGCTTACTATGTACTTTTATAATGTTTGTGCAATTGTTCCAAACTGCATTTTGCAATGTCAATACTTTGATGTCAAATTACTAACTACTAACTTTATTAACATAAATCTGACATATTTACAAAGTACACTAAGATAAAGATGAGTTTGATGCCAAAACAAATATATAAGAAATATTTTATTTGCCATGAATTAAGTTTATGATGTTGCATGAAATGTGTGATCATGCCCCAGTCAGTGAAAGTGTGTTCCTTACCCCTAGACTGCAGAGGGCTAAGCATGATTATACCCTGGCACTGTTGATTTCTCGAGGATTTAGGGTGTTCATTCATTTTCTGTAACTGCACGCATACTACTACCCAGTTGAATCACCATAGTAAATCAAACTGTGATTATAATCTGTAGTTATAAGTAATCTTACTTTAATGTAAATTATTAATACAGTGGTGTCTGCAGTTCACAAACGCTGTGGCCCACAAACAGTTTAGTTTGCGACCAATCAGCCCCCGGCCCCCGTTTGCAGATTTTATCATCTGGGTTGTGCTAACACTCACCTAAAGGATTATTAGGAACACCTGTTCAATTTTTCATTAATGCAATTATCTAAATAACCAATGACATGGGAGTTGCTTCAATGCATTTAGGGGTGTGGTCCTGGTCAAGACAATCTCCTGAACTCCAAACTGAATGTCAGAATGGGAAAGAAAGGTGATTTAGGCAATTTTGAGCGTGGCATGGTTATTGGTGTCAGACGGGCCGGTCTGAGTATTTCACAATCTGCTCAGTTACTGGGAGTTCTGTATAACTGAACAGACAGTCTTGGTTTTATCAACGTGTTCGTGTAATTTATTTGGAAACCAGAATTTTCCCAAACCACTGATTTAAGTGACATGGGAGGGTCATCAAGCTCTGGCTTTGCAAGTATGATTGACTGTAACCAACATGAGCTATATCCAACTCACAGCCACAATTAGCATAATGTTTCTATGCTGAACATCTGCTTGTGAGTTTATATTCACCCCATATTAGTCAATTAATTCATGTTTCATTGTGCATTTTGAATCAAACAACAGTAGGTGTAGAGTGTTTGCCCCTATGCCTGCCAGTAACAGTAGGTGTAGAGTGTTTGCCCCTATGCCTGCCAGTAACAGTAGGTGTAGAGTGTTTGCCCCTATGCCTGCCAG
>JAABNY020000002.1:15802590-15817043 GCA_015164015.2 Brevimyrus niger | reverse complement strand
TACTGATGGAAAGAATAGAGAAAGAGTTGTGATGACCATGAGAATCAGCTGCCATTTTCAATGGAAGCACCTGCCCACAAGCAGAGGCAAGGTGGTGGGCCGTTGAGGACAGAACAGATACAGGCGCACTGATGCTGTTTGGGGGTCCAGCTGTATGATGTTGATGCACTTGCTAGACAATGGGCCCTTTGTTTCTTTACGTTCTACTAAACAATACGCTTGGCTTGTAACAAAAGTGACAGTTTAGCTGTAAAATAGAGGCAGAAATCAGTCACAAAATCTCTCTGCAGTAACTTACACTTTTTGTGACAACAATAATCCAAGGAACTATTGGGTTATTTATATTTACTTAGGCAATATTTCAATAAATGGTTCATTGTGGGCCTTAAGAATGTGGGGTATAGAAAATGATGGAACATCTCACTCTGATGCGAAGTACCCAGTTCTGCTTACTGTGTTCTGATCAGAGCCCAGAACTGAGCCCAACATAATTGTCCTGAAGGGACATTGCTGTCACTTTAGTCACAGGATGTCCTCTGGTCTAACAGGAAAAAAAACAGGAAGCGACTGCAGTCCAGCCTCAGTTTTTGTCTGCGGAAACTGATCTTCTAGTCACAGTAGAACATGGAAATGGCCTCTGGTCTCTGTAACAACAGACCCAGCTGTAGTAGCATTTTTATTTTCAGCCCATTGACTGTGATAAACCTACATGACAGTATTTATGGAAAGCAAGTATGCTTTGATTGTTTTGTAAGACTGCTAACATTCTGTGTGGTGAGGAAGAGATGATAGATGCAGTAGAAGAGCTACTGTACTTTGGTCATATTTCTGGCTAATTATAGGTGTTCTGTTCTGGTGCTGTTGGAAATCTGAAACTCCGTTGTATAAATGTTGTATATAATAGTTTAAGCAAGTATGAGGAGAACGATCTGGCTGCAGATACACAGTGAAGCAGATCCACTGATTGACCACTGTACTGCCAATAGT
Organism: Brevimyrus niger; assembly: GCA_015164015.2. Lineage (NCBI taxonomy): Eukaryota > Metazoa > Chordata > Actinopteri > Osteoglossiformes > Mormyridae > Brevimyrus > Brevimyrus niger. The sequence continues at coordinate 15,816,056 of JAABNY020000002.1, read as the reverse complement.
GTTCTTTTGTACTTTTGTTCAATGTATAACATGATAACATGGTATAACCCAATTACTATTAAATACTGTTATGTGAACATCATAGGCACTTCATTCGGAAGAGTTTAGGTCATTTCAGAAAAAAAATTATTAGGGTATTATAATCACACAAACCAAATAATTCTACAGTTATCATGGAATGAAATTTTGTTCTTAATGTGTATGTTAACATATCTCTGGGCACATGGTGATGTTCTTGGTTTGAACATCACCACTGGGCAAAATGGACAAAGACAATGCGTGCACCAGGTCACACACATCTTGATAACTGAGGCAGGGTTTCTTTTCCAAATCAATCAAATACAGAACACCGTAAAAACAAATGAGTATGTATTTATGGTCTTTCGAATGAAGGAGATTTATTGAATGTAATACAGCAAAACAGTTGGCAATTCTTCCATCCATCCATCCATCCATTTTTTGTATCCTCCTGTCTAATTCAGGGTCACAGGAAGTCCAGAGCCCCTTGCCAGAGGCTATGAGTGCATGGAATTGAATAACCCAGGATGGGGCGTCAACCCATCACAGGGCACTTACATACCATTCATACACGCATACAATCTGTCAACCCCAGTTAGCCTCAATATGTTTTGTCTGTCGTGGATATGTCTCCCAGTGGATCTGGGGCCAGACTATATTGAGTATTAAGGTGACTTAAACGGTTTTTGATTATAATGCTGAAAGGAACACAGATCTAACATTCATAAAAGCAACCTGAAGTGGAAGTGCTCTCAAAGTGTGAAATTTTCTGCTATGCAGGTTGCATTAATACATAAGTAAAATGATGTCACGTGTGAAGTACTTCTGGGCTATTTTACCATGTCATGTACAGCAGTTTTTTGGAGGTTTTTAAAATGGGGGAAGCAAAGTTTCTGCAATTGGTGATATATCTTAAAAATGGTCTTTTTGTTAATATAGCTAGACAGCTGCTTATATGTAACTATCGCTCTTTTTTTGTATTAAATGGTCTGTCATTCTGCCATACCAGCATAGTTCTTTGACTATTTTGAACATCCAGACAGCTTATTGAGCTAACAACCAAACTAGTCTGCTAAATAACACTGAACTTTCACAAAAAAAATAAATGTTCAAACTCAAAAAACTCAATGATAATAACCTTATTTATTTATATTTATATTCATAAATGCCACTGGAGATAGATGACATAAGTAAGAATGAACTGTCACTCTGCTTTTCAGCGAAACATTTCTGTGCCTCTGCATGTCAAGGAATGAATGAATACTATGACCCAAGACCTCAAATCACCGTCACTCTTATCAGTTAATGTTATTGGTAGTTTATCCTGTCTTGTTAAGACGTCACCCAAACACCATGCAGGAAAGCCTGGCTTCCAGGCAGGTCTACAATGTCTGATTTCAAGTCTATCTGTCCAATTAACATTGCTTATGGGAAAGATGTACATGAAGCTCTCATAGACTCCCAGTGAAGCATGGTGTCCAAAATCCCACCATCTAAGACTATTGACCAATAAGCTTTCATCTACTATCCATTTACACAAAGCATATAAGAATCTTCCATAGACTTTTCAGAGAAGCATAGCATCAGTGGGTGCCCATGGGCTGTATTTATCCTGAATTTAAAGGAAAAATTAACATGTATATTGTGGTTAGCAGTTTTGCTTCACACCTCTGGGACTCAGGTTCAAGGCTCTGTCATGGCTCCATGCGTGTAGAGTTGTCATATTCTCCTCATGTTATTGTGGGATTTCTTCAGGGTATTCTGCTTTCCCCCCACAGCCCAAAAACATGCTGAGGTTTATTGGAGTTACCAAATTGCCCATAGATGCGCATGTGTGACTGAATGGTGTGTCATGCGATGGGTTGGTGCCCCATCCTGGGATATTCCCTGCTTTGTACCATAGCCTCCAGGATGGGCTCCTGACTCTGCAACCCTGAATAGGACAGAAAATGGATGAATGGATGTTGTTGAAAACAATTCCTGCAAAACCATCAGCACTGTGTTTTAATTAGTAAGATAGATTACACTTTTTATTGCAAATAAAACTTATTTACATTGATATATTGACTAATTAAATTCTTTTGGAAGTTTTATGGGGAAAGCCAAGCTTCCCGTGTTGTCTTAGAGGAATCGTTTGTGATGCGCACTGATCAGCCTGAACAATAAAGTCATCTGTCTAATATTGTGTTGGTTCCCCTCATGGCACCAATACTACTCTGACCCTTTGAGGCATAGTGTCTTCAAGACCTCTGAAGCTGTCCTTTGGTATCTGGCATCAAGAAATTCTTGAGATCCATTATGTCCTGTAAGTTGTGAGGTGGGGCCTCCATTGATCAAATTTGTTTGTCCAGCACAACCCACAAATGCTTCATCGGATTGAGATCTGGGGAATTTGGAGGCCAAGTCAACACCTGGAACTCTTTTTCATGCTCCTCAAAACATATCTGAACAATTTTTGCCTCCACTAGCTTGCCTTCTTCCCATAGTGCATCTTGGTTCCATCTTCTCCCGAGGTAAATGATGCACACAAACCTGCCTGTCCACATGAAGTAACAGACAAGATGACTCATCAGATGAGGCCACCTTCTTCCATTACTCTGTAGTCTAGTTCTGCAAATGTGTAGGTGCTTTTGACATTGAACAGGGCTCAGCATGTGCATTCTGACCGGTCTGCAGCTACACAGCCCTATAAGCAGTAAGCTGTGATGTTCTGTGTGTTCTGACAATTTTCTGTCACAGTAGCAGTCCTGTGGGTTTAGACCAAATAGGCTAACCTTATCCACTGATGCATATCAATGAGCCTTGGCCACCCATGACAAATCCAGACCAAGTTTTTCTTTCTGACAACCAGGTGAGCTCTCTGTGACTCTAACTCTATACAGTTATGTCCAAAAGTTTTGAGGATGACACAAGTATTGGCTTTCACAAAGTTTGCTGCTTCAGTGTTTGTGAGGTTTCCTCCCACAGTCCAAAGACACGCCGGTCTCATAACTGGTGTCTCAAAATTTCCTTTATTCTTTGTTTTTCATTAGTGTACATTTCTTCAGAAGTATATGTACGAGTATTTACAAAAGTCTCAGATTTTGGGGGCTGAAAACTCTGGGGTAATGTAGACGAAAAGCAAAAACATAGCAGTTTGGACATACCCTCATACTAGCTGTGGGACCACTGGTGGACCTAAAACAGGGCTTCCAGCTCTCACATATCTGGTGTGATACTCATGCTTTCAGACTCTAACACTCTCGCAAAAAGTTTTATGACAAATCTATATTATTCCGTTATAAACTTGTAATTAGCTACCCCAAAGCGTTGGGGAAGTCTGTAAACCCTGCGGACTACAGTGGTACCTCGGTTCTCGAACTTAATCCGTTCTGGACTCCAGATCGAATCCTAAAATGTTCAAGCTCTGGTCGAATTTTTCCTATAAGAAATAATGGATAACCAATTAATTGGTTCCCAGGCACCCAAAATTACACCTAAATATGCATTTAAACACAAAATGAACAGGATAAAACAAGAAGAGCATTTTTTTCTTAATGGCTTCCAAAACGATAAAAACCTTATCATAACATTACCTCACGCCCCTCGTTAACCTCGTGTGGGATCCCCATGTGATCAGCTGTTTCTGGTTGTTGTCATTAGTCCTCTGGATTAAGTCCGTGTTTCAGTTTGTTTCTCCAGTCCTATGGAAGAAAATCTGTCATCAGAATTTGAATTTTATATGCCACTGAAATTCTAACATAGAATATGTATGCAATGGAAATAAGCATCGGAAATTCGATGGTCTGAATTCACGAGGTTAAAAATACAAAGACAACATTTCATGAGGTTAAATATACGAGTTATACATCCAGGATACCAAGGCTAAGCAATCGAATCTGTGCTGCGGCTTACAACACAACAGCAATGCATTCCGGTCCTGACGTTTGTATCCAAGGCAGTGCCGAGGTGTTATCCGCTGTTTCTCCCAAATATCACGTAAAGCAGTTATAACTGGTTTTCAGTTAATTTACCTGGTACCTTTTTACACAAGGCTACTATACACAATAGTTTATTTTCACTGCTAACAGTTTAGATCAGGAGTTATGGTAAAAGAAGTAATGTGCATGCAGGTGATATTTGTATAGATTTATCTACAGCCATTGCAGTCAGGTCTCACAGAGTACGAGGAGTAGAAGTTGTCCAGCTTGGCGGCAATCAGTTTATACTCCACCCCTGCAGCCGCAGCCAGATGCTCTTGTCACGTCAGCTGCACACAGACCTAAGCCCAAATTGAACACAGCCACAGATTTGATTGCTTAGCCTTGGTATCCCGGATGTATAACTCATATTGCTGTTGTTTATTTGGTTAAACGCCCAGCCTGTGAAGAAGACATTCAAGTAAGAATTGCATTGTAGTATGACTCATTTCCTGTTGTGTACAATTTATATTAGGTCAGCGTTCATGGTTTGACTTCTGATATTCAGATCGAGTTCTAGGTCAAACTGGTTTGTTCAACTTTCAAGAAATTTGAGTTCTAGTGAGTTCGAGAACCGAGATACTACTGTATTTACAAAGTAGTAAAATGGCTACATACATGTAAATATGAGTGCAGACTTGTCTTGTATTGAAAACCAAAGATCTGACCAAAGTTGGCAGCCATGCTAAAATCACTCCCTACTGCCACTGACAACGAGCCCAGATAGACCAGGGGAGGAGGGCCCTTGTAGGGGATTCCTGACAGTTGTCACCAGCATTTGCACCACTGCGAAGCTCTGCTTCTGAGTGAGACCTAATGTCACTCTAGCTAAAACTAGAGATTCTATGGGTCCATTCTTGTTAAACTGTACTAATTCAGACCTTGAATGGGTTGATTTAGAAAAATCTAGCCGAAACTCGACCAAAAACTCAGAGCAGAGCAAAACAAAACAGCTTGCTAAAACTTGTATCAATTGAGACCCGTCTCTGATGGGCTAAAAGACACACAAATGGACCTACTGGGATGCTCATGCCTATGAATTGCTTTCAGTCTCGTGGTACCTCTCAACTGAGATCGACGTGCGAAAGCTGCGTTTGTTCTGATTTTTTTTGTGCTTTATCTACAGTACATTTAGTGATACAGTAATCATGACCCCTAAAAAAGTTTGCAGTGATAGCAGCAAACCAAAGAGGAAAGTAGAGAGAGCAACTGTAGAACTTTAAATTGAAATTATAGCGAGACTTGAAAGTGGTGCGTGTGTGTCTGCTTTCGCTTCTGAGTATAGGATTGTGATTGTGACTTTTTCATGTTTATTGCTGGTGTGTGTGGGCTTTTAATGTGTGTATTGGTTTTACGTTGTTAAAACTTTTTATCATTAGTTAGGTAGGTATGTAGGTAGATAAGTTTAAATAGGCAATCATTTGGGGGTCTGGAACAGAATAAATTCATTTACATAATTTCTTATGGGGGAAATTGAGAGGTATCTTGGCTGCAGGAGGAACCTGACAGCATGTCGGGGAAGGGAGGGGCATGTGTTCTACTCTCAAGCCCCAATATATCATTCCTAAAGACAATGACATTACGACAGGATCCAGTCAGTCGTATGACAGTATCCGTTGTTTATGTTTCACTACTGTGCTAGTCATTCTTTAATCGTGTGTGAGGTCTGGCTTAATACTTTACAAATTAATTATTACATCATATTGTAAATGTGTGGAATTGCTCTCCTAACCACAGACAACACATCTTTGCCTTAAAGATTGAGTGTGACTAGCTGTAGGTCACAAAAACAGATCTCATATAACAGTTCTGCCCATCTGCAAAATACTCCTTTTATTTATTATTTCACATGATAAACTTTTCTAAACTAACTGACTAAAAATAAATCTAAAGTCTAAACTAACTGACTAGTAAATAATACAGAAATTGACATGTGAAGATTAACAAAATGCTTGTATCAACACGTCAATTTTCAGTTTGTTAACATGAAAAAAGCAATGTGTTTTGGCCCTTTTGGTGTTCTGTACGGAATGAATTTTTGGGCCTTGAGAGTGGTGTGGGTGCTGGCAGTGGATATGGCCTCTCAGGCCCCTCCTGGAGCCAGGTACTCAGGGGGAACTCGACCAAATTGCAACTTGACCAGCCCAGTTCCAAGGTCACTGGAACAACACTTTTTGATATGCTGAGTATCTTGATGGTATCATCTGCAAGGATTGGAATAAGATATTATGTATCTTGTATGAAAGTGCCAGTCAGATCTACTTATTTATTAATAATTCATCAATCATTTAACCCCTGGTCATGCAGTATCAGGATGCATGGAGGACAGCCTTAACCGAAGATTTGGCTTAGCATGTAGCTGTATTTTTCCTTTAGTGCAACTAGTGCAGAGTACCCAGTTTCACATAGGTATCTTGTAGTAAACTGTATTTAAAAAGTGTACTGCCTTGTCAGAGACACTGGGATGCTCTGCATCAACGAGAAGCCAGAATTCTGGAAGATGTTTCCGTGTTAACATCAGTGCTGTCAAATGAAAGTTCCACAAGGTTGTCTTGCTCTTTGGCTGTGAGGTCTGCAAGTACCTCATCACTATGCCTGCCAAAGGGCTTCTCAATTCCACTGTTGGCTGCTAACACTTTGAGGTTATCAGCGAAATAGAAATCCGCAGTGAGTGACTTTATATTTTCCTTTGTCAAAAAATCAGACAGATTTCAAAAAGTCATATTTTACTTTTCAATTAGCTTAGCCCACGTTTGAAGTATCCTATTTATTGACTCAATTTTATTCTGTACTTGAAAAACAGTCACTGCCTTTCCTTGGTCCTCACCTATAAAGTGGGCCTTTCCCATCTTAGCAATGAACTTTGCTGCCTCATGATGGATGGATCACTTCAGCATTGTCCGATTGTGATACAGGCTGACTCAATTGCTCTCTTTTTGCTTAGCAGTTCTTGAAACTTTTGCTTCTAGAAATTCAGTGGGTGAGTACAGATCAGTAGGGGTGTACATTCAATTAGTCTACTAAGATAAATATTAGATTTATAATAGAATCAAGGCTGCATCAGTTGCATCCTCACTAACAAGATCAATCCCATGATTCAAAGTGTTCCAAGTTCATTCTTGGGAGGCGAGTTAGTAATTAGGTCAAAACAAGATCAAAACAAGTATGATCTTCACATTTTTGCTATTGAGAAACACCCAGAACTCTTGTTCTTGCTCGCATGGCACATGTAAAGATTTATTCTTTAATTTAATTTATCCTCTATTTAAATAGGAAGGTCCCACTGAGATGCAGTATCTCTTCTGCCAGGAGGTCCTGGTGAATTTGATTAATTTTGATTCGTTCTTTAATATTACTGTATGAGTATGTTGGTTTGGAAATGAACTAGTTCTTTCGTACTTGCTTTTGTTCATTCTTTGCAGGTTTTAGGTGGTTTAAAAACACTGGTTGTTTTGCCAACTCTTATTCATAAGGTATCTTTGCATACAGAAAACTGGTCCACATAGGATTTTTGTAAATACAAACCTTTTCCAGACAAAGTAGAATCTTTTTGGAACCAATTTGTCTCCATTTACCATGCCGCATACTGTTTTTTGTACAGCGTAGCTGACTTGTCTATGGACCATGTGTTTACCTATGACAATATTTTGCCATGTGCATTAAGTTTTAGAAGTCTGAATTTGCTTCGTTTCACACTGGTCTGTTTTTGTTGTAGTGCTGTTCTGGCCTCTGAACTCGCAGGCATTGCATGATAGCTGCCAACAGTTAGTTATATAATAATATTAAGTAGTGCACTTGTAACTGGGCATTCATTGGAAGCTGATCTTAGCTGCAATCATGCTCCGGAGAAGCAGGTATGCTTGTATTATGCTATTTGCCGTACTAAGACGTACTAAGACGCATCTACCAGATAAAAATAAATGTGTGCTGCTGTTGTGATTCCTGCGTTATCTCTGAAGTGTGTGTTGTGGATACAATTATAACAGGTTGCAATAAAATATTGTTACATCGCCCACCACTAATTATCCTCTCCTTACTGTATTTGAATGTTATTTTGGCAACTTTGTACTTTGACTGAGTATAAAGAATATTAGAAAATTTTTCCTTACCGTACAATTATAAAGAAATTCTGTACTTCTTACTCTAATACATTTCTATCAACAATTGCAATTGGTCTTAACATTTCACATGGCCAACGTGCTATAGTGCTACAGTGAGCTGCTAAAAGCACAAGTAATGGGGAATGCATATGGTTTTGAGACTGATCTGTCACCACCGCAAACACTAATGTTGTTATTGTGAAACTTTGATAATTTGATAGATTTTACAGAAATTTTGATAGATTTTCTTAAAACTTATAGACACATTATATAGGTGAAGATCACAAACTGTTTAAACTTGATACAACTTGCACCAAAATTGAAGTATAATGCCACATAATGACAGCAAAGAGAAGGACAGCCTCAGATACTTGGTCTGCATGTGGTTTTGGGGCCGCTGCACATCCACAGACACTTCTATGCATCACATTGCTTTTAACCTGAGTGCGTTTTCGGAAATTTTCCGTTTCAATAATTTGTCCATGATCTTGCCTTATGCTCCGGTTCAGGCACACTAGTTGAAAAATGCCGCCCTATTCTCTGCTTTAGTTCGCCCTTCAAAGGCTTTCAGTTGACTGTTTGCTTCCCTCCATTTTTTTAAGGCTCGGAACATCAAGACATCAGAGATGTCTGCAATCAAAATAGTAAAACTGGATCCTGGTAGGTACAGGTACTTTAATGTTCTCTCTTGTGTTCTCTCTCTAAATCTTATAGTCAGTTACAGAGGTCTCCCCACCCCCTCCAGGGTTGCATATCTGTACTTAGGCCTCCTCAGCAGTTTCTTTCCACCTCATCCTAAGTTCCCTCTCCTAGGGTCCTCAAAGTGCTGATCTCAGCTGGACTAGAGGAAAGGTCCAGTCGTTTAATGAGCATAAATACATTAATAATTTATTGGCAATAATGCGATCCAAAATTTGTAAGCAGTCAAGGTTTTGTGGTGTATTCTGTTTTTTGTTTAAATTATTTATTATTATTGTGCATGTGTTCATCAGAAATTCTGGTTGTTTGGTCTAGTTTTCAGAAGCTCTTTGAATAATTATTTTTAAATAATCTTGCTGACCCCTCCCCCCCCACACACAAAGGAGATGACATCACCTCCATCCAACAGGAGATTACCATGATGAAGGAATGCAAGCACAAAAACATTGTGGCTTATTTTGGCAGCTACCACAGGTGACTATGGCTTTTGTATTTCTATTCTGTTCCTTTTTAAACTGGAAAAGCTTAAAATGCTGCCCTGATCCAAGCCTCTTGTCAATTGCATGGTCAAATACCTTAATACAATTTCTTTACAAAAACGTGCAAATTCAAATAAAGCAAAGATACTGTTGATATGGCTGATGTACAGTACTGCAAAAAAGTCTTAGGCAGTCACAAAAATGATGTTTAAGTAATCTTAATGTTGGGGTAAGACTATTAAAACATAAGAACATAAGAAATTTACAAACGAGAGGAGGCCATTCGGCCCATCGGGCTCGTTTGGGGAGAATTTAACTAATAGCTCAGAGTTGTTAAAATCTTATCCAGCTCTGATTTAAAGGAACCCAGGGTTTTAGCTTTCGCTACACTAGCAGGAAGACTATTCCATACTCTAACTACACGCTGGGTAAAGTGCTTCCTTAAATTTGTTTTAAAATGTTCCCCCGCTAATTTCCACTTATTACAATATGTATGCCAATGTGTGACAGCTTAGCCATATCAAAACCTGGATACCATATCAAATCCAATAGAACACCTTTGTGATGAATTAGAGTGGAGACTGTGAGCCAGGCCTTCTTGTCCAACATCAGTCCCTGACCTCACAAATGCTCTCCTGGAAGAATGGTCAAAAATTTCTGAGAACACAATCCTAAAACGTGTGGACAGCTTTCCCAGTAGAGTTGAGACTGTTATAGCTGCAAAGGGTGGGCCAACTCCATATTAAAGCCTATGTACTGTAATAAGAGTGGGATGTCATTACAGTTCATGTGTGTGTCTAAAGGTAAGTGTCACAATATTTTTGGCAATATTGTATATAAACAATTTCTTTGAAAGCCTAAAACGTTTGCACAGTTAATTAATTAATTAATTGATTATGAGACAGTTGCCACTGTTAGTGATTGTAGGTGGAATACATTCACACTATACTCACCCATTATCATGAAAGTCATACAAATCCTCATGGGAAAAGAAATATACAGTGAAATGAACTCATTAGAACTTGGATTTCTTAAAAGTCAAACCAACCAGTTCGAAAAAAATGTTCTAATTTGTTCTAATTTTTAAAAATGTTTTGCTTTCGTTCCTAAATTAACTACAAACCCTTAGTATGCCTCAAGGTAGTAGTGCTGTGTCTGGGTTTATGAAAAAGGTGTCATGTTCTGGTTGAGTTCTGAGGTACCACTGTACTTATAATTATGTTTAAAATGCACATTTGCCTTTACCTGTCAGTTCATTGTTTAAAGTGGGAACATTCAGCTATTGTTTTCAAGAGAAAATGCACACAGTTTGCTGAACACATCTCACAATTTGACTCATAGCAAAGATTAAAGGACAGAATAGCCAAATATGTATTAAACCTCTACCAGAAATATATACATGATATATAGTACAGATTAACCCCTCCCACAAGAGATATTTATCAAAGTAAATTTAATTCTCTTAAAAATATATTGTAGCATTGGCAGGGATTGAGTATCCTGCCGATGTCTCAGTCCATCTGGTGCTACAGTTGGAAAAATGCGATACAGTTTCCCTTTTCAGAAGGATACGTGTCTGTAATACTAAGTCAGCTTGATAGGCATTCTTGTGAGTTTACAGAAGCAGTGTTTTAAAATTCCTTTAAAATGTAATTTCATTTAAAAACTTATGGAGTAAAACAGGTCAAGGTCATCTAGGGATTTAATTGAACTGCACTAGGGGCCAAACTGTTGTGAGTTTTGGAAGGTTAACGGCCCAGCTGGGGGATGCTCTGAGCCAAGTGACAGTGATGTCAGTGATGTTGGCACAAGTGCGAAGTAGCCCTGCTTTTTATAGGCATGGCGTTGAACCAGCACCTCAGAAAGATTAGAGTGGCCTGTGTGTTCAGTGTCCATATTAGCTTACAGGGGCTGTTACAGAATATTCCGGATGGGGTGAGGGTGTCAAGCCTATGAGGAAACGTTCTTGATTTCTCTCATAAGAGGAGAGCAGATGTACTGAGATACCTCTGGGAACAACGAGGAGCAAACAGGAAAATGAAAAGTGAGGCGAGTCGTCTTTGGGAATAGGAGTCGAGGTCAAGAGGCGAGGGGGTCTGAATGGGGGGTGAAGGGAAAGGCAGGCACATGTGCAGGAGTGGGAGAATTGGTACACACACCCACACCGAGGTGACACACGCACGCCTGGCAAGATACCTGCAGAAACATACTCAGGGTGAAACAAACACACAGGGAAAAGCAGGGGTCCGAGGTTCTTGATAATTAGACAAAGGTCAACAATTCTTCTCACTGGGGAAACTGCTGGATGAGCTATATTAGTCAATGAGGAGAATCAGGTACAGATGTCAGTACTCCAGAGAAAGTGAGACATAAGGGGACATTGCTGTGGTGCAAACGGTGCAAAAAAAAAAATCAAGTCTTACAGTAGATTGCCACAGAAAAATCCCTTCCCAAACAAACAGTAACCTGCATGCAGCACAGATGAAGGCAGATTAGGATTATCGTCATTGTTTCTTAATTACACGGTCACCTCTGATTAATGGTGTTTGTTTGGGGCCATACTGGGAAGTGGACATATTTTAAAAATGAAAAAACTCTTTTTGGAGTCACTTTATTAATAGCAGGCCTGGGTAAGATTAGAAACTACACAGCTTCCCTGGAGTACAGCCGTCCTGAGCAGTAATGCCCTGTGGATGTGTGTCCTTTTCCAGGAACACAAAACTCTGGATATGTATGGAGTACTGTGGAGGGGGGTCATTGCAGGACATTTACCAAGGTAAGTCTGACCCAGTGATTGTAAACGCTTTCAAATGCATGATCGTTCTTGCATAGCACAGAAAGTGATCCAATTTTGGGCACTAGCACAGTACTGTTGTGGTCATGTCATTTCATATATATTTATCTTCATAAGCTCGGGGTTGTCAAAGTTTTAAAGCCAAATCCATCGCTGTACATTTTAAATTGCAAATACATATTTATCATATTAAAAAGCCAGTAATACAGAGTGTTTGCTCTATTTGGTCATAATAAAGTATAGAAATTATCTATTAAGAGAAGGGCAAGGACAGAGTGTTAAAGCACTGAGGTGTCCTCTATGGCAATGCGTGGATAGGGAGTTCTGGGATTTTACTTGGAAATTTTACATTAGGAATCTGAGTAGGGACAAGAGCCTGAACTGGTTGTGTATGAGGTTGGACTGTTTTCCACTGGATAAGTGGGAGTTTTCGCTGGTCTGGATTGGTTGCTGAATGACTGAGTAATGTTACTGACCACTGGCAATGTTCCTGCAGTGACTGGGTCGTTGAAGGAGAAGCAGATTGCCTACGTCTGCAGGGAAACGCTCCAGGTGTGAATATACCAGGGTGCTCAATGCTCTGCAGTACGAGTCCCTAGCCTGTGCTGAATCATCACAGCTGAGGCTGCTCCTGTAGCACAGCCTGCTAGCTGGTGATGCTGAGCCTGAATGCGCCTGCTGACTGTGTTACTTCGTCTCTCCAGGGCCTTCATTACCTGCATGAGACTGGGAAAATGCACAGAGACATTAAGGTCAGTATAGATCAGTCTATCGACGCACTTCGACATTAAGGTGTTATATCTGTGCATGGTTGCCTTGAGGCGAGGCTTATTATTGTTAATTAAAACTATAAGAAAATGTTTCTGTAAAGTGAAATGATATGAAAATAAAATAAAAATACCTGTTTAGACTTCTGCCCCTGTGACCAAATCCCATATAAGCAGCAGAAAATGGAATTAAGAAAGGATGGATGGATAAAATAAAAAAAAAAATACATCTAAGCTAAAACTATAAATATTGCTTCAAATAAACAAGCTAACAAATACAAAAAAAGCATCAAATTCATTGTTGCTGGTCTTATGATGATGGAAGTCATGCTTTACCATTTTGTAGTAGCTAGCTAACTCCTAGGTAGCTGAGTCCGAGGTAGTTAAGTCCAAGGTGGCCGAGTCCTAAGTAGCTAAGCCATAGGTAGCTAAGTCCCAGCTAGCGTCACGATGGCTACTGACAGAAGATGGACAAGTGCTGCATGGCAATATATTGACTAGAAGTGAGTGCGTTATTGTACCTGCATGACAATCATCTGTTATTTGCGGACAGCAATCATCCAGAATAACTCCATCTTTGGGCAGATGGTGATCATGAAGATTCAATAAAAACTGAGCATATATGTGGAATGAATTGCAAGTTACAAATT
>JAABNY020000002.1:15741320-15756391 GCA_015164015.2 Brevimyrus niger | reverse complement strand
CTTGGTTCACATTGGTGTTGTCCTTTAAAATGCAGTAACCATCAAGTTATGCACGAAGATTGACATTTGGATGACCTGTGTTTCTTGCACTGCTGCAAAGAAAGCAGTATGCATGTCACACTGTTCATTCTTATTTGCACATTAATTTTGTCTAAAGTGTTTAGAACATTAACCCTATATGGCCCTATATAGGTCCATGTTGAATTGAGACATGTTTTTGCCTCTTTGGAATGGTTACTTTATATTATGCTATAATTTCAGATATAATTACCACTTATTGAGGCAGGAACTTACCAATTGTGGTAACCTGCATGGTTGAAATTCATAGGCAACTTCTGTATTAATTAATTAATGGATAGCCAATTTTTTTTTAAGCTCAACAAAAAGAAATACTGATTTTTGTATTTTGGTATTTTGTGAATATCTCAAAAACTACATGGAGGATTCAGTCCATTTTAAGTATGTGGTTCTCACAGTTGTTTTTTACATGTACACTCAATTTGACATGATTTCTATATTTTATTTACCCAATTTGTGCCTGATCTACCCAAAACTATCCAGAACAAAGAAAGTTTTTATAGAAAAATGCACTTCTAGTTGAATACAGTATACTATGATGTGCTGTAATACAGCCCTTTATTATAGGAATGATCATTTTAATGTTGTGGAATACAGAATTAGAAAAATATATATTTAAAAAAAATAAAGGGAAAAAAACCATAACGCATAAGAATTGGAAACATCCTTTGCCTGTACAAAAGTGTCCACCTCTATGACAACAATAGACGTCTCACTTTCTTTTAACCATTCTCTAAAGTAATCTGTCTAAAGTCAAAGTCGTCTTCTGAGATTCTGCAACACGGAATGTCTTCCTAACCATTTTTTCCATACAAAAACCAAAGATCAATGTTCAAACCTCCAAAAAAAGCTCACTGAAACTTACCAAAAGCAAAAGTGTAAAATGCACTGGACATAACCCTGATATTTTTGAGTCAGAATATTAAATACGTTGTATTCTGCCACTGAAAAAATAATTTAAATTTGAAGCTAATAACGCCTCACCTCTGGTAATTCCTGAGAACATTTCAATTAAATGTAAGTAATTTAAATGTGAAGTCGTTAAGAATGCATAGTACTACATTCAGATGCTACTGAAAGTGTAAATTAAACATTAGAAACCCTAATACTACACAATAAAACAATGAAAAAAACAGGCAGCAGTACAACAGGCCTTAGTGAAGGGTGCAGTCCCCTTGAGCTGTTTAGACTGAACACTGAACTGCTGCTTCCTCACACTCCCTGGACAGGAAGTGACACGCTGCACCCGTCACCATTCAATTCAAATTCACTTGCTAGTGCTTTACCTAATAAGGAGAAGTGTTGTTTCTCACAGGAGGGGTTGGGTTAGCCCTCAAACAGTATTTTGATGTGAATCCATGGCAGGGCATGTCATTTTTGATGTAACATAAATGATTATGTCCCCTTTAACATTTTCAGTTTTAACCTCAAAAGCACAAACAAAGATATTTATAAAATTTAGTATAGCATAATAAACAATAGTTATTGTGGACTGTATCAATTTAATGATGGCTGCCCATTTCTTATGACCAGGGCTCTGAAGTCTCATGTATTGACTGTTACACATGCATTTCAACCACTTCAGATACTCACATGTGATACTTTGCGTTTCTCATGGATGGATGGATGAAATAACCCTTTATTGCTGTTGTTGTTGCAATACCATGTCATTAGTCACAAGTACCAGCGTAAAACTGGCCATCAACCTGACCGTACATATACAAACATCACATTATAGGATTTAGACAGGTCAGGAAGATGGGGGATATAGGAAGAACAGAGAAACAGAATCCAATGAGGAGAGAAGAGGTAAATAAAAAAACAGCCCCCAGACTGTACTCCAGTAGAGAATATAATGTAGGAACAGAAAAAAACACCTCAGCAACATAAGCACAAAGTGATGCTGAGAGGTAAGGGATAACATCTACCAAGGTGTCCCATTATATAGAAATCATTGGACGATACGCAGGAATACCGAGTGGAGTTCATAACTGTCCCGAGTTATGCAGGGTTAATAGTCAGCTAATAGCCAATCAAAAAACAGAAAAATAATACATTCAAAATAAACTACATGAGATCCCACTACAAGCATGTTATTACATAGATGTACCCACAGCTGGAGCACAGAAAACGTGCAAGTGTAAGAGCAAGATCCTTTAAATGTGGTAGGCAGGGTTCTCTGATGCTCTCTAAAAGTAAATTTTAAGACATAATGGCACCTAATCTCACTCCAAACTTTTGACTTGCTTATGACGTAACTCCATCACTAAGGGCAGGCTCTCTACCCCAACCTGAAAGGAGAAATCCACTCTGCTGCTTCATATTCAGCATTAGATCACTCAAGTACATGCAGGAGGTCCTGGTCAGATGAAGCTGGAAGCATTTTAGTAAAGATTTAATCTACTCCTGTAGTCTTTCCACCAAGGAATATTTCTTCAACTGCAGCAATATACTCTGTATATGACTGGCCGTTATATTATGTGGGACATTTACATAATTTGTTTTCTTTTCCTCAGACTTATTTTATATAAAGAAGAATTTATTTAGGTATACATGTCACGTTCGCAGGGAATGATGAGGCAGGAAGGCGAGAATCCACCAGCACACGGGTTTATTATGAAGACGAGGGGCAGACGGCAACCAAACATCAATGACAGATCTGGGGATAAGAACATAAGAAATTTACAAACGAGAGGAGGCCATTCGGCCCATCAAGCTCGTTTGGGGAGAACTTAACTAATAGCTCAGAATTTTTTTAATCTTATCTAGCTCTGATTTGGAACCCAGGGTTTTAGCTTCCGCTACACTAGCAGGAAGACTATTCCATACTCTGACTACATGCTGTGTAAAGAAATGCTTCCTCAAATTTGTTTTAAAATGTTCTCCCACTAATCTCCACTTATGGCCACGAGTTCTCGTATTTAAACTAATATTGAAATAGATTTTTAAATAGATTTTTAAATGTTTACAGGAATCTGTAAATACAGAATAGTTTCTGTATATTCAGAATCCGTGTGCATAATCAGCTTCATGTGCGTGGGGAGATTTGCAAGTGAACTGAGATTTGTACGTGTGTGGACAAATATGTAAATGTGTACATGAGTATTAATGGCTAAAATGTCTAATTTTGCTCCATGACCTGGAAATACAGACAAGTCATCAGTTACAAAATGATTTAAGACCACCATGAAAAAATACACTCCAATGAAGATATTAGGAATAAGTCTTGATAAAATGCTAATTCATAGGAATTCAACAACTCATGAGTCTTTTAAATATGAGTTTTCTTTACACAATAATAAACACTTCTCTGTCCCTGATAATAAGTAATACATCATGCATTTAAAAACACAAGTTTGTGTGTATTATTTCATTATCCTCAAACCCCATTTGAACTGCATCATCTTAGGATAGAACTGTGTGTGCAAAATATTCTCCAGACTCTGTGTGCAGTTTGGTTTTACCGAGCCCCTGTACCCTGGTAGAAATTGAGAATGAGTAAAACAAAGAACACACTATTTAAACACTCACACATATAAGTAAAGTAACTGTGGGAGTGGGGGGCGTAGGTTTCATACTAATACTGGGGGACAGGTACAGTATATTGAGTCAGAGGTGTGACCTTATAAGGTGATTTGGTAGTCATGCTGTATACAGTTTGTTTTCTTTTGTAAACTATTGCTTGTAATTACAATATATGAAGTGAAATCTTTCCATTTTACTGTTATTTATCTTAACTAATATGGTAGTTGAACTACGTTAAGTTCCACATTGTGTACATTTAATTACATGGGAATTATTAAAATTATGCACAATTTGCGAGACTCCACCATGTGTGTCAGGCCATTCTTTGTGGGGAAAATGACCTCACCTTAGGGTCCATTATGATGCCCCTGTCACTCTCCTACATCCTGTCTCTCTCATAAACAAATCGTAACTTTCTAGAATGAAACACAACACACATAATATAGCGAATAGATGATCTGCTCCTAGAGTCCTATAGAAGTAAATATAGGAGATTTACTGAGTCTCCTCTTAGTAATAAATGAGAATTTCTCTCAGCACTATTTATGAACTAAATGATTCTGGTAATTGAGCAGGCCTAACTTACCTTATAGCCTTTTCCAAATTAATGCCAGGTCTGGCCCCATTTTTTGATGGGGTTCTTAGTCATTCTTATGCCGCAACAGCAAACACAGTGGGATGAAAATTATGACTGACACAAATGCTACGTACTGCTGCATTGATATTTGTGCTGACCAAGCTATTTTCAGTTTGCACAATCAAATAAGATAATCTTTATGAAACTTAATCGACGTGAGACAATAAAATTTCACCATTTCGCATTGCATTTTTTGATTAACTGTTGGTTATGATACAAGGTCTTAAATGACTTAAGTTTATATACAGCGCCGTCCCTCACTACTGAGCTTGCCACTCTCTATGTTTTCTCTCTACACGCAGGTCGGAAATCGGCGTCTGCCTGCCAGAGCAAGAGTTGAGAATAAACCATTATAATGGAGTGTAGGGGTTCTCAAAATAAAAACTTTAAGAAAAAAAACTTTAAACTATGTAATGAGATGTATTAATTGTGTAATTAATATGTTTTCGGGGGGGGGGGGGGGCCCATATCAACCAAAATTTACAGCTATGCACGCGCACACACGCACATGTAGGGTAAATATATCCTTATGGGGACCGCTCATTCATTTCAATGGGAGAAATGCTAATGCTATCTATGACAACCTTAACCCCTACCCTGCCCTAACCATAACCATAAGTAACCTAATGAAATACAAGACTTTTTTGCATTTTTAGTTTTTTCATAGCAGTCACCAATTTTTATAAAATAGAGTTTTTCCTTATGGGGACCGGGAAATGAAAAACAGATATTTAGAGAGAGAGAGAGAGAGAGAGAGAGATACTTTATTTATCCAGAAGGAAATTTAGGAAATTTATCACATTATGGGGACATTGTGTCCCCATAAGGATAGGTAAACCCGCTCGCACATACACACACACACACACACACACACACACACATCAATCAGCCATGACATTAAAACAGCTAACCTGTGAAGTGAATAACATTGATTATCTTGTTATACTGGCACCGGTGACGGGTGCCACTATATTCATTAGGCAAGTAAACAGTGAGTTCTTGATTCTAATGTGTTGAGAGAGTAAACATAAGGATCTGAGTGACAAGGGCCAAATTATGATGACAAAACGACAGGCTTTGTGGGGTGTTTCCAGTATGCAGTGCTGTGTATCTACAAAAGTGGCCCAAGGAACGCCACCTGCTGAAGCTGAACTGACGAAGGGATCATGGGCACCCAAGGCTCATTCATGTGTGTGGGTCCAATCCCACAGGACAGCTACTGTAGCACAAACTGCTGAAAAAGTTAATGCTGCCCATGACCTGCATCTCAATCTCATTTGAGCATCTGTGGGATGTGCTGGACAAACAGCTCCGATCCATGGAAGCCACACCTCACAACTTATTGGATGTAAGGGATCTGCGGCGGGGCGGCATGGTGGTGCAGTGGTTAGCACTGTTGCCTCACACCTCTGGGACCTGGGTTTGAGTTTCCACCTGGGTTACATGTGTGTGGAGTTGGCATGTTCTCCCTGTGCCGTTGTGGGGTTTCCTCTGGGTTCTCCGGTTTTCCCCCACAGTCCAAAGACATGCTGTGGCTAATTGGAGTTGGTAAATTGCCCATAGGTGTGCGTGTGTGAGTGTGCCCTGCGATTGGCTGGCCCCCTGTCCAGGGTTGTTCCCTGCCTCGTGTCCATTGCTTCCGGGATAGGCTCCAGACCCCCCGCGACCCAGTAGGATAAGCGGTTTGGAAAATGGATGGATGGAGGATCTGCGGCTAATATCTTGATGCCAGATACCACCTTTATAGATCTTGAGGAGTTCATGGTGGCAAAATGGGGACCTACACAATATTAGCCAGTGGGTTTTAATTTTATGGCTGATCAGTGTATATTAGGGTTGTGGCAAATCTTAAATTTATTAGCCTGGGGTTGTAATTGATGAACTTTTACCTAAAACTCACAAAAATGACTTTGGTTTTGCCGGAACATGAAAAAACCTCCCACACCCAAGACAATATTTCACATTGAAACACCTAGCGGCTCAAACACTCTTTATTATATCATGTAAGTTTTACATACAATACACATAAGGAATACATGGAAATGAGTAAATATAGCATTTTTTGTGTTTTTAATAGTGTTTCAGATTTGTGTATTAGTGTTGATGAATTTGCTGCTAAGATATTTGTCAGTTTTGCAAGTAGAATGAACCTCCTCCATCAACATTTCAGCTCTCTCATGCGGCACATCGAGCACTGATGGTTCATTTTTCCAGTGAGTAGAGAAGCATTTTACAGCTTTTGGACACTGAAGTTTGGATGTTGCTGACAGCAGGTCTTCGTAATCCATCTCTGAGTAGTGCTGGTTAGAAAACCAGAACCACAACCATGTAGTTGCAATGAAATCACAAGTTACCCTCAGCTGTTCTCGCCAATTTGGAAGAAGGAAAAATGCAATAAGTGCAAAAAATCCTTGTGAGTTCCACCTGGCACTGTGAAGTGATGGCAGCTTTTGACATTTGATACAAGGCCATTTTTTCTCTGTTTTATAAAACTTATAGGCTTCACAAAGCTCAAAAATTAATTTAAAATCATCTCTCCAGCCAAGGTTCTCATACTCTGGAATCACTTCTCAAGATTGAAGATTCAAAATCTTTATTTGTCACATGCGTAATTATACAAGTATAACACACAGTGAAATGCAAACCTTCTGTGCTCAGGTATGCATTTTGCAAATCATCATATTGTTCCAAAATCTCATCAATAAACTTGTACAGTACTTGATGTCAGGTGACCGTGACCGTATAGGAAAAAAGAAGTCCAACACATGCTGAAGAACAAGATCGAGAATATGGTGTTGGCAGCCGATTGTATTGTGGTTCTTCGAATCTCTTCTCTCGAAAAAACAACACCATTTTTTCTACCAGCATTGACTGCTGTTGTGTCAGAGATTATCATCTGAATACTGTTCCATGCATTGTACTTATCAAGCAGGTCCTGTAGAGGTTTATCGATGTCTGCAGAGGTTCCACTATCACAGCTAAAATACCAAGTTTTAATGTTTTGTCATTAATCAAGCACACAACTTGGTACTCCTTATTGTCAATTTCCTTAAAGTCTGTTTGACTACCCACACATGATTAAGAAATGCCAGATGGGGTGCTAGGTACAGGAGGTTTTTTTCATGATCCAATAAAATTTACTTTAAAAAAGTGATGTATGTGTAAACGTTCATCAAATGCAACATCAAAAAAATCCAAGTTTTGAAAAAAATGTTTTAGTTATAACCCTAGTGTATATACTGTACAGATATATCGTGACACCGCAGCATCTTATAGAACTAATTACTAAGTACTGACATTCTTTGTGCCATGTGTATGTACAATATGTAATTTTATGTGTGTGTTTCTGTATTAATGTTGTAAATAATACATAGTGTAACAGTGTAATGTTTACCATAGAATGCATGTGTTTCCATTAGTGTCTACCCCAAGTGTGATCTGGGGTAGTGATATAACTGTTAACTTCCCTGTCTGTGTTGCTGCTGGTTATCGCTGGCAGTGATAATAAACCACATACATTACTATAAATAAAATGCACACCTTTTTTCTGTTTCTTTTCTCTAAGTGGTGAAGTTCCTGTTACTACTGAAAGAAACAAAAATAAATTGTACAGTTTTGCATTTCATATTGAATAATTGGGCTTTTAAGTCTTGCTGTCCCTCATATTACTTTTTTTTTTACATTGTATGCAAAAACTGGGCATGTGTGAGGGGCGTGGACTTGTCAAAACTGAGTTCAGATTTCAGATTTGACCTGTTCAGTGTTACATCAGTGAAACTTACAGAGAAGCCATGCTCAAATTGGAAAGGAACTGGACAAAGATTTTGCTGTTTTCTGGGATAAGTATGTATGTTTACTATATACTTTTTATCATTTGCTTTATAAATTTCATTAAACTATGATATATACTGTACAGTACCATCTTAATATATAATGAATATATAATGCAATAACAATAATGCTGAACTGTCACTTCAGAGGAAAGTAAAAAATGTATGGAATCAGGATTATTGGTAATAAAAACAGATTATTGCAAAATAAAGATGAGATTCTGCTAATAAGATCAATAAGACAGTTATCAGTTTTTGACTTCTATACGTCACAGTAGAGCTGGGCGATATGGCCTTAAAATAAAATCTCCGATTTTTTCACAAGAAATCCGATTTCCGATTTTAATCGATTTCCCCCTCCCCTATTCAAAATCAAACTATAGATGACAAATAAATGGTTCAAAACAAGTATTACCTTTTATTTAGCTTTTTTTTCTTTAGGGTTAAATTGCAATCTCACAAGCCATAAAAGATGCTTGTAAGTGAGATGGCAGACCATGCCATTGTAAGCACTTTTAGAAACTTGTAAAAACTTTTAGAAAGCTTTCTCTATAGCTTATTTTCAAACTGGCAATAACACAATACACCCTCAAACTTATAAATAAAAGATTTTATAAGTATTATTGTAATAATAGAAATAAACCCACAAAATATTATCATGTCAGCTTAGTAGCCTAAATATTTTATGCCATTGGGCTTGACATAGTGCAAAAGAAAGCTTTTGAAAATTTTCCAGTATTAAGAAAAGGGATTAAGAAGGGTCTAAAAATTTTTAGCATGTTAACGAATCCCAGCTTTTCCACATCATGTATGGGCACCATGTCTTTTGCACTTTACATTGCGACAAGCATTTGCTATCGCCTTCCACCGTGCCCCATTCTTATCAAATGGCGCACAGTTTGAAAATTTGTCAGGGATGGTTGCTTGCTTAACTTTGTTTGTTGTGCTGGTGCTGCGGCTATTTTCATTTCACTGGGAGCTGCACTTCTCCCACTCCGCTGCATGCCTCTGCTTTACGTGCTGGAATAAATTAGTCGTGCTGCTTCCTTTGGTTGCAACAGTTTTTAAAGTCTTTGCAACGAGGACTTGTTTGGTCTGTCCGACAGTGCAAAACCGAACCAATTCTATATTACAGAAGTAGCAACACCTTTCTTGGGCACAAGTGCCATCTTTTCCCCTGTCATTGCCATGTTGTTAATGAATCTGCTACAGTGTTAATTTACCCGTGAAGAATGGTGCGTCGCATTAGTTCCACGTTTGGCACTCGTGTGTAAAAAAAGTAAAAAACTCAATTTTCATGAAAACACATCGTCCTGAACTATAAATTTGAATTATTGATTAAATCGATTTATCGCTCAGCTCTACTTCACAGATATCGAAACTGAAATAATTTTCAAAATTGCCCCTTTAAATCATTTGTGCATCTCATAATAAACTAATTTAAAGGAAATAAGAGTGACAAGAGTGGTAATGACATTGATTTCTTCGTGTAGTGATATCAATGAGATCTCAAAATAAGTGTAATAGCCATGACTGTTTTAAATGAGATGTGACTGGTGTTTGTTTTCATTTGTGTGTAACAATGTCCTCTGTTAATCATAGTGACATGGACTCTGTTTTACAAGTTTCAGGATTGATACCTGGAGTCCTTCTAGTGTACCCTGACTTCTTGGACATGCCCCGGGGTGAAAATGTGACGTTACTGTGCACCAACATTATAAAAAGCGCAGGAACTGTGGCCTGGTACCGACAAGTCAATCAATCACTACCACTGTGTATCTTGTCAACATTTTATACGACTTCAAATAATGATTCAAATTACAATTATTACAATGGGGCAAAAGCTGAACGTACTAAAATGACTGTGACCAAAAACAACATCTCCCTCAGAATTAGTGCAGTGGATTTATATGACACAGGGCTGTATTTTTGCGGAATGTGGGTGGATATAACATTCATTTTTGTCAATGCAACTTTCCTACATATCAGAGGTGGGTTCCAAAATAAACTATTTAGATGTATTAGAAACATTTGTTAAATAAGATGATGCCAAGTTTATTGGTTAACATCACAGCCTCTTGCTTCCATAGCTGTGAGTTTACCTTTTGTTTCTATTTGTGTGTGTAGAAAGTGCAAGATTTTGTGCCTTGCTTGACTCTGAATTTTACCCAAAGCTTTTATCTGTCCTGAATTTGTGTGTCTCATTGGAGAGCAAGAAGGGATATGTGAAAATGTAAGAATTCTTATGTACTTGTACAATAGTAAGTAAAGTATCGACATAAACTTACGGGTAGAGATGCAACAATTGCAAATTTCTTGGCCGATTCCAATTTTACAGTAAGTGTGACCTGCCGATTCCGATTTTTTTCAAGAACTGTAATGAAAACATATGACATTCATTTAAATTTATTTTATAATAAAATAACTTATTTAACATGACAGGATCTTCTCACAACAAAATAATTAAAATAAAAAAATAAAGTGTGTTGTAAGGTATAAAATAAATTCCGGTGTATAACATTATTATAGTCATACTAACAAAAATCTTTTCCCCAATAAATTTTTTTATAATAAAAGAAATTCATAAACATTACAGATCTTCTCACAACAGAATAAAGTGCTATGCACCTTGAAAATGTAGAAATATATAACTAACAACTTGTTGTTCCGAACGTTTTTGAGCTTGTTCCCCCACGATGTATTTTTGCTTTACAAACATTACAAACTGCAATCTTTGTGTCATCTCCACTCATAGAAAAGAACTTCCATACCAACGACATGTTATCACCAGACTGTGAGTGTGCGCGTAGTTGCGATGTAATTGCCTGCGCTGCCGCTGGCAATAAAAGGATCGGCAGACGTGAGACTGACCGGCCGGTCCCCGATCTGGGCCGATCATATAAAAAATCGGCCGATTCCGATCACTAGCCGGTCAATCGGTGCATCTCTACTTGCGGGTACTATAATATTATCATAGTTACATTAGGAATGATAAAATTATGATTTTTTTTATTAGGAGTTTTTAAACGATATTAGAAAAAAAAATTATATGATAGGACAAGTAGTGCCAGCCAGGTGAATCACAGTAGTGAGTCAGTGTACAATAATAATCTTTAATTTAACATAATTTAAAGTTTCAGATGTAGAACAATTTAAAAATAACAGAAACCATAAAAATACAATTGCTACAAATCACTTTCACACCTGTGCTTCAGGCTGAGGGCCAAGAGCTATGGTTAGTGATTTCATTCCAAAGTGGTTTACCAATGTAACACAGCCAGTGATACTTTACAGTCCTTTGTAACCTGCTTATATCAGAGGGTACACATGTCTGGTTTTAATAATTGATCAATAATAAATTATTTGAGTTTTACCCATAATGCAACTGAATACAAATGGGTACATAAAGCTTAATAAATTAATGACTCTTTATTTATATACATTCCTTGGCCTCCATAGCCATGCAACAAAAACATGTAGTATACAGCTTATAGTGTATTAACTACAAATTTGGATTCCATGTTTTTACTTATTGACCGGCCATTGGATGTAGCAACAGACAGTTCAAAGTGTTAATGATGGTGGTTCGGGTCTCATTTAAGCAAAATGTTTAATCACTGGCAGAAGAAAGTAGCTCTACTAATAAATGTGTCTTTGGCTTGTAAACATGAAATTGCTGTCTTTAGGTATAAAATGAGACGTATCTGTGATATAAGCGAGTTAATGCACTCAAAGCTGGGCAGTGTATGTTTTTAGAAACACTCCATGGAGCCAATTGCCCTCCACCGTGCACTGACTGGTTATTTTTTAAAATATATATTTTTCACAAGCTTGAGGTACATTAAACCAGACTTAATTTTCTTATTTTCTAAAAAAAAAAAAATAATATTTAATAATAATAATCTATGTAATTATCTGTTTCTTTTTTAACTGTATAAATGTTTCATGTTTATGAAGTATTTTTCTGCATGCTAACTGTACTTTTTTAGGTGAATGGAAAATTATATTTTATGAAGATTATTTTATTATTCAATTAAATATAATTAATATAATAATATAATATTGACACATTATTCTCGTTATTAATTCAGAATCATTCAAGTAAATGTTCTTATTTTATAAACTTTTGTTTAAAGGAAACATACCAGAGGAGGATGACCTTCATAGAGAACTTCCAAAGTATGGTAATGTAAATTACAGTCTAATTATAACATAAACATGTTGGTCATCTGTAAATAAAATATTCAAGTAATTTCAGTGCATACGAAAATACATAAAGTTAAGATGCTACTGAATGCTACCAAACATAATTTATCTACTGTTACTTATTTCCTGAGCTAATGAAAAATCATTTCCACACCATCACAGTTTAGACAGAAATGATAATGAAAAAATACAACTAAATCAAAGTTTTCATACCATGAAATTAATAATAGTTTTTATGCAAGTGATCATATTTTAAAAACCTGAAAGACATAAACCACTTTATTTGTGTTTTTCTTGACAGATAATGTAGGAAAAGAAACCAGCTTGTTTCCTGTCCTTGTCATTGTGGGGATTGTGGCCATTATCCAACTGGTAGTAATTGTCATCCTTGTCCTAAAAGGGAGACTGCAGGACAGGAACAAAGACAGTAAAGGTATGGCATATTAATTTCACATATATTTTATATAGAGTATTATCAACAGAATAATGGCAGTGAAAACGACATTTTATTTGAGGGCCACAGGAGGATGTAAAGTACAGACGCTCCCCAGGCTGCAATAGGGTTATATTCCGATAAACGTATCATTCAGAAAAAATATTTTAAGGTGAAAATGCATTTTAATATAGTATAACCTACATGTATAACCAAACAAGCATCATACCCTAGCCTAGCCCAGCTTAAACATGCTTAGAACACCCATGTTAGCCTACAGCTGGGCAAGATATGTATGTCATAATTAATTGAACAATCGTACCCATTGTAAAGTCAAAATATCGCAACACGGGCCATTGTAACCCAGGAAGTGTCTGTATAGCAGAACAGACATTCTTATCCTTCTGCAAATCAAAATAAAAGGCTCGAAGATAACAGCTTTCTTGAAAGAGAAATAGGATCCTAAGAGAAAATCAAACAGAAAGAAGAATAACTGAAGTTGGATTAAAAATTGTGTCATACGGAAAATGGCGTTCTTTTTCAGATATTCATATATTTATTTCAAGATGGTTAAATGTTCCTCAACCTGTTATCTGGTCACAAGTTCTTCTGAATCTATGGTCTCACATAGTAATGTGGGATATTGCCATATCACTGGGAAAATATTCACTCCAGTAACACCTCACAATAGCTGATGTTGCAATAGCTGTTGTAACAACAAATACACTCTTCAAAATAGACATATCCACTGGATCTGTTTCTCGAGTACCTATCAAGTCTTTCTTGCTTATGTCATGTTTAAACAGAATCCATTTTATTAACAAAACAGTTCAGAGAATGCTTGCAGAATAGTTTATTTATGTTATTTTTCATTGTTATTTCATATTCAGGAAATGATATTCAGCAAATTCAGGATGAACAGGTACTTTTTTTTCTTACATCACAGAAAGAAGTTTGATTATGGATAAAAATTGATGGCTGTACCCATGACAATAATCTTAGAATTATGATTGTAAATGGTTTATCATGTGTTTAATGCCATCACACTATTTTGGTTCAGAGGGCATAGGGTGGGGTATAGCCACCACTCTTATTGATTTAACATTTAATTCAAAAAAATGTTGTGAATTTTCATTTAGCTGCTTTAGCTTGAGTCATTCAGTGAACCACAATGATCTTTAGTTTTTTAAAATTTGCTTTAAATACTGATAAGTGACTTGGTACTTGGTAATTCTTATTCTCTGTCACTCGATTTTCACTTGAATTTCAATCACTTCACATTAAATAAATAATCAGCTGTTTAATACACAGGTCATAAACCTGTTACATACATATATACCCACAAGAACCCATATTCACATTCACATATTACAGACACCTTAGCTTTGAGTCACTTGTTTGTCTCTCAAAATTATAATGGAGCTGGAACATGTAAAGAACACCCACAACAGGAAACCCATTATAAAAAATATAATATATCATATTACAAAGAGTAAATTTGATCATGATTTTATATTATATTCCGCTGATAGAACCAAGACCCACATTTGGTGAACTATGCAGCGTTGGATTTTACTCGTCATAAAATGAAGGCTATGAGAAGACAGAAGGAGCTGGACATTCATGTAGTGTATTCAGCTACAAGATGAAGTCTGACTGAATATAGGAAAGCATGGAACAAACTGATTATTTGGATTAGTTAACAAACACATGTCTCTGTGTGTGACTGTAAAGCTATATACACCTCAAAGATACTGTTGGGTCTGTCATTATATAATGTTTCATTGTTTTTTGTTACAAGCTAAATTATGGCCGTTTTGTTTTTCCAGGTTCTCACAATATTATTTTACTTGAATAGCAAACAATACATGCATATAAAACTATTCTTTTCTCCTTAGTACTTCAAATCAAGCCATATTCACCATTAAATAAACTTGTGTAAACAAACATTGTTCTTCTGTCCAAAAAACTTCTTTTGCCACATCAGTTTAAATGAACTGCCTATTGGGCAGCATGTACACAGTTCTTGGAAGCTGAAAATGTCCCAGTTATTGCATGGCCAGCATACTCACCGGACATGTCACCTGTTGAGCATGTTTGGGATGTGCTTAACCAGCGTATACGACAGCATGTACCAGTTCCCACTAATATCCAACAACTTCGCACAGCCATTGAAGAGGAGTGGACCAACATTCCATAGGCCACAATTGACAATCTGATAAACTCTATGCGAAGAAGATGTGCTGCACTGCATGAGGCAAATGGTGGTCACACCAGATACTGCCCTGCACATTCCAGGGTGGCCTTTTATTGTGGGCAGTATAAGGTACACCTGTGCACTACTTATGATGTCAGATCAGCA
>JAABNY020000002.1:15701003-15716468 GCA_015164015.2 Brevimyrus niger | reverse complement strand
AGTCACCTGTTGCTCGTTTAGTCTAGCTTGTCTTGTGTATTTAGTCAGTGTCTCTGTCAGTAATCCCCAGATCAGTCGTTGTTGTACTTGTATGCGTAAGTATCCTGCTTGTCCTTGTTTGAGTAAACCTCTTCGTTACCCCTACCTTTGGACTCTTGCCTTTTGGTGTTTACAACACTCACGCCAAACGTCACAATAGGTTTAAATGAATTTAGATGGGAGCAGAATAACTGTCCTTTTATGTAAATCACAGGGCATTAGCTTCTCTCACTTGCTTGCCATCAAATTAATCCCCTCCTCCCCCACAAAAGAAAAACATTTAGTACTTTTTTTGAGAAGTGACCTACTTAAATATAATGGTAAACCACAGTTATGTTTATCTTGCTCAATAAGGAGTTATACATCTGGCCTACTCTTAACATGGCCAGCCATCTGTGGTTTTGTGGTGACCGCTTTAAATTAAGGTACTTTGTTGTTTGCAAGTGTATGTTTGTGTTTGTTGCTGCTGGGGATGAAATGTAAATGTAGCAAACTGATGCATATAAAGTCACGTAATGAATATGAAAATGATCACATATGCAGTTGTATATTAAAAATCAACCGCATACCTTCAGTTGTTTCCAGTCAAATACTTTTAGTTAAAGCACACAAATGTGTGAATAAAAAAGTTTCATGCTACCAGAGACACATATACTTTCAATGGCTACAATAGTCCCAGCATGTTGCGTTTCAAGGTTCAAGCAAGCCTCTCCAATCTTAACTTTATGGTCCGTAGGTCTTCAATGTCTGTTTGTGCTTGGGCCCTCTTATAAAGTACAACTGATTTCTTTGTGCCTTAATGCTGCAAACATGATTTGTGGTTTGTCAGCAGATGGCAGAATACGTCAATTCAAGACCAACCCCCCATACACAGACACAACTGTAGAATCTAAAATTAAAAGATAAGTGTGTGTGTGTATGAGCGCGTGTGTACCAGTGAAAAGTTAGGTTTTTCCAAGCCGCATACAAAGGAGAGTGTCACATCACATGACCTGGCCACCTGACCTAATCACAATGGAAATGGTTTGGAGGAGTTTGACCAGAGTGTAAATCAGCCAATGAGTACTCAATATATATGTAAGACTCCCTTCAGGACAGCTGGAAAAACAGCCCAGAAGATGACCTCATAAAAATGGCATAGAGGAGACATTTGGGTTAGCCAATCCCTGCAGAAATTGGGGTTAAGTGCCTTGCTCAATGGTGGGATCACTCTGCCGACTACAGGATTTGAACCAGTAATTTTCTTGGACATCTGGCAATTACACCAATAGGAATTTTTATGACATTGTATTCTAAATCCATAGATATCAATATGCAGTTGGTCCCACTTGTGGAGCTATTACAGCTGCCACTCTTCTGGGAAGAAGCCACAAGATTTTGGAGTGTGTCTGGGAATGTTTGCCCATTCATTCAGAAGAGCATTTGTGAGGTCAGGTATTGATGTTGGGTTTGAAGGCCCAACTTGCTATCTCCATTCTAGTTCATCTCAAAGGTGTTAATTGGGGTTGAGGTCAGGGTTCTGTGTGGGCCAGTCAAGTTTTCTCATACCAATCTCACCCAACCATGTCATTATGGACCTTGCTTTGTGCCCTGGGGCACAGTCATTCTGGAATACAATAGGACCAAACTGTTCCCACAAAGTTGGAATCATAGAATTGTCAATTAAGAATTCTCCTCATTGGAACTAAGGGGCCTAGCTGACCTCCTAAAAAAAAAACCAAACCATTATCCCTCCTCCACCAAATTTTACTGTTGCTGCAATGCAGTGAGGAAAATAATGTTCTTCTGGCATTCGTTAATCCAGTTTGACAGGAAGAGTAAAACCAATGACTGAGCTCATCTTTATCAGAGGAGAAAACCTCTGACAGGCCACATGCAGATTATATGCAGATTATTATAAGGAATAATAATCTGACAACGTGAGACAGGAGCGTGAGATGTAATTGCAGTACATGTAAAACCCACATTAAATCCAACTGTAATTCACACCTGCTCTATTCTCCCATTCGCGTTTCCAACAGGTTCTCCCCACTCAATGAAACTCCCACTGAGACACCTGTTGAAAGTGCTCTAGTAATTGGCGACTATTCTGAGAAACGTGAGAGTAGCAACTCCAGTGACCAGAGTTGATTGTCTTTCTGGTGCCAGAACGACCGACTTCTCTGCAAATTTAAAGGTGCTGGCTAAAAGTAACCGTGAATACTCTAAGGTTATTATCCACGTCAGCACTAATGATGTCCGATTGAGGAAATCGGAGATCACAAAGTCAAATTATATAGATGTGTGCAACCTTGCGAAGAAGATGTGTGTGTCAGTAACATGCTCTGGCCCTATCCCTGCTAGACGTGGCAATGAAATGTACAGCAGATTATCGTCGCTACATCGATGACTGTCGGAATGGTGCCCGATAAATGGTGTGGGTTATATAGACATCTGGCGGATGTTTTGGGGTAGACCTGGGCTTTTGAAGAAGGACTGTATTCACCCCTCGTGGGCTAGTGCCAACCTCCTGTCTAAAAGCATAGTCCATAGTCTCCAGACAAGTCGCTGACTAACTAGACCCAAGTCCAGGCAGCAGGTAACCGACCGTCTGCTAGTCGCTTAGAGTCGTCACCTAGGGTTCATTTTATTGAGACTGTGTCTGTTCCCCGCGTTTTTAATCATGGGAGCTTATTCCCTCATAGTGTGTGCCATTATAACTTAATAAAAATTACAATGAATCCGTTACTAGAAAACAGCTGTGATGCAAGGCTTAAACTTAAACTTGGACTTCTGAATGTAAGATCAATGGCTCCTAAGGCACTATTAATAAATGAAATAATTACTGATTTTAGTCTTGGTGCCCTATGCCTCACAGAGACCTGACTTAAAACAAATTAATTCATGGCACTAAATGAATCTACCCCAACTGAATACAGTTAAGCATAACCCTCGACCAAATCGCAAAGGTGGTGGTGTTGCTGTAATTTTTAAGTCCAGCCTAGGAGTGTCTGAGAAATGTGGTTTGAACTTCAGCACATTTGAAACTCTTATTCTTCAATCATTCAAGCTAGAGCGCAAATGGCACTCAACTAAACTAGAAGTTTTTAAATCCGCATGGAAAAAGAGCCTGTCTAAATACAGACAAGCACTAGTGACCGCTAGGTCTGTGTATCTTACCAGATTAATAAACGGGAACAAAACCAAAATTCCTATTTGAATCCGTGGCTAGGTTAACACAGAATTTTCCATTAAACTCACAAGTCCTGCAAGCTCTTAAGAGTGATGACTTTTTTTAATGGTAAAATAGCTAAGATTAGACAGACCATCCAGTGCCATGTCCTTAGCTACCTATGGCTGCCAGCCTCCTGCTAGTCTAATGCCGATCAATAATGAGACCTTTGAATTTTTCACTGCTAGTCTACTCTACTAGCCTCGTAGGCCCAATTCCTACAAAATTCTTCAAGGAAATTGCACTGCAGATTAGTAATACCCTGTTAAATGTGTTAAACTCATCTCTTAAACTTTGATATGTTCCAAAACCTTTTAAAATGGCTAATATCATCTTGGACCGGTTAGAAGTTGTAGTTGGCATTATGGGGACAGCACTCTCTTGATTCCGCTCATATATAACTGATCGCTATCAGTATGCTTATGTGAACAACAAATCATCCAAGGCCAAAAGTCAGATATGGTGTCCCACAGGGATCAGTACTGGGCCCACTACTGTTTACCTTATACATGCTACCTCTTGGTAACATTATTAGAAATCATGGGGTTTCATTGTTATGCAGATGATACACAGTTACTGTATATATATCTGTTAACCCTGATGATACATCACTCCTATCTCGGTTAGAAAACTGTCTGTTAGATATCTGGTGCTGGATGGCAAAAAAATTCCTTATGTTAAACACAGAGAAAAAACCAAGTACTGGTACTGTAATTGGTCCTAAACCTGCAAGAAATAAGTTTCACCACCTCAACTGTTATGCCCAGCTTGTTACCTTGTGTTAATTCTCATTGTCATCACCTGTTTCCTGTTTCTCTCAGCTTGTCCTGTGTATTTAGTTCGCATGTGAACTACTATTCCCAGATCTGTCCTTGGTTAATGTTGGTTGATTGTTTGTGGATGTCTACCTGTTTGTGGAGAATAAACCTTGTCTGCCCGTATTCACGGCTCGATTGCCTGCTTACCTGCTTGCCGGATCGCCAAATGTAACATCAGCATTAGTGGCCTTCCTACACAACCTAACACAGTGGTTCGAAATCTTGGTCTTCTAGTTGATTCAAATCTATGTTTTGATGCTCACATAAGAAGTATTACTAGAACTGTGTTTTATCATCTATGAAACATACCCAAGCCTCGTAAGATGCTCTCACTTTGTGCTGCATAAAGATTAATACACGCCTTTGTAACCTCCAGACTGGATTCCTGTAATGCTCTCCTTTCTGCACTGAAAAAAATAGTCTGTTGGATTTACATAAAAAAAATATGTACATCGGTTGTTATTGTTTTTTCTTAAAACATTTTACTTAATTGTTAATAATAATATTATTAATTAATATTACACTTAATTATTTTTTGTTAAACAAACATGACTTTATGATCATAAAAAAAAATAATTTAATTGAAAATGTTATCAACTATTTTATGTCAAACCAATATAAATTTGTTAATTTAAAGCTTCTTACATACTCTGTAAAAAAGTTGGCTACTCCAACTAAAGAAATTCTAGTGACCTGTTGCAGCTAAAAGGAAGGTTAGTTACAAATTTATGTGGGGAGAGATGGAAAACTCAAATAAATATTAAAAGTGGGCACTGTGAAAGGGCTACTATTTGTGGTCTGTATCTAAATGCTAGTAGTATTAAAAACAAAATTTATGGTTTAGAGGCTTTAATTTTATTGGACACTTACAACATTATATAATAACTGAAACATGGATGAGTGACAATGATAGTGAAGAATATAATATGGATGATTAATCCGGACTCTACGGAACAATAATATGTTGTTCCGTAGAGTCCGGATAGGTAAGAAGGGAGGTGGTGTTGCAGTATATGTAAAAGAAAATTTGCAGGCAAGGGAGCTCACTGATAAAAATAAAAGTACAGAAGCTGTATGGATAAAACGATGCTAAAGACTCAAATGTCCTAATTGTCGGGGTTTGTTATAGAGCACCTAATGTAGCTACAGTAGAAAGCGGAATGTTATATGACGATATAAGGATTATGAGTAATAAAAATGATGTGGTGGTTATGGGTGATTTTAATTTGCCTGGAATACAGTGGGACACAGTCTCTGTCTGTTCTGTAAATGAACTTGAGACGGTGGAATTAGTACCGGATTGTCTTTTTACTCAGTTTATTAATACTCCTACCAGGGGAGAAGCCCTTCTTGATCTTGTTTTCTCTAATGGTAGATTACCTGGATGCAAATACCACTCTGAGGGATAGCCAACATGGATTTAGGAGAGGTAGATCTTGTTTAATGAATCTACTTGAATTCTTTGAGGAAGCTACAATTGAAATTGATCACAAAAAGGCCTACAATGTGATCTACTTAGATTTCCTGAAGGCCTTTGAGGTTGTCCCCAAAAAATGACTCTTGCTAAAGCTAAAAGCTGCAGGGATTTTAGGAACTGTGGCAGCTTGGAGCGAAAGCTGGTTAACTGACAGGAAGCAGCAAGTAGTTATTGAAGGAAAAGGTTTAATGCAGGACTACGAGAATGATTCCTGGTCTTTGAGGAATGTCTTATGAGGAGACGGTAGCTGAGCTGAATTTGCTTAGCCTTGAGAAAAGGAAACTAAGGGGGGGATATGATCCAGGTCTATAAGATTCTAACGGGTCTGGATGCTGTCCAGCCAAATGGCTATTTCAACATTAGTCTAAATACTAGAACTCGTGGCCATAAATGGAAATTAGCAAGAGAACATTTTAAAACAAATTTGGGGAAGCACTTCTACACACAGCGTGTAGTTAGAGTATGGAATAGCCTTCCTGCTAGTGTAGCGGAAGCTAAAACCCTGGGTTCCTTTAAATCAGAGCTGGATACGATTTGAACAACTCTGAGCTATTAGATAAGTTCTCCCCAAATGAGCTTGATGGGCCGAATGGCCTCCTCTCGTTTGTAAATTTCTTATTTTCTTAAATGACAGCGCAGAACATTTTGTTTGTGCGATTCACCTCAAATGAGGTCTATTAAAAACTGGAGAATGAAGGTTGTAGGAAGCACTGCTTACCTTTGTAATGCTTTTTGTAAACAATCGTATGCCTCCCCCACTCCCTGAAGTCCTTGGCAAGTTAAAAAAGCAACTCATCGCATGTTGAGAGGGCATGGCCTGGAGAGACAGAATACTTCATCTACGCTGATCACAGGCGCTAGGCATGCA
Organism: Brevimyrus niger; assembly: GCA_015164015.2. Classification (NCBI taxonomy): domain Eukaryota; kingdom Metazoa; phylum Chordata; class Actinopteri; order Osteoglossiformes; family Mormyridae; genus Brevimyrus; species Brevimyrus niger. The sequence goes on along the minus strand of JAABNY020000002.1, from coordinate 15,710,055 downwards.
TCAACAGGATCCAGGAAATGCCGAAGCACAAGAAATCTTGGAGATTATCCTTGCGCTGGACAAAAAAACTGCAGAACAATATCTCAGGGAGAACTTCAGCTTTACCAGTCGACCGCTTCATTTACCACAGCAATGGTGATACTTTCGCTGGAAAGGTAGCATGGGGACCCGGAACAGGTCAGCTGGGATCTCAGATAGCAGCGGGGGCATGGATTTATACCCACCAACACCAAACAACACTATATTATGAACTAAATGTGCAACCGCGTTTGGCGATCGTACACCAGCAAAGACTTAGTTTCGTATATGACACGGGTCAGAACCAATATCTCCATACTGCTGGAGACCCTTCTATCCACAGTGAGACAATCCGTGCAGAGCCTCCAAGGAGGCAAGGACGCCGCTCCAGTTTCCAGGTACGGCGGAGGTGGGTGTGGAGGCTAGGGCCCAACTGGGAGATTGTCGAAAGAAGCTTAGGAAGCACCCCTGTATGTGAGACCTAAGTGAACAATGGCGAGTCAAGCATTTTAAATGAACTAACTCAGAGAACTGCAGCTGTTTTAATTCCCCTCGACTATCCAACAGAGGTGGAGAACTTGCTCCTGTTTTGTCAAAGAGTTTGAGCTGCTGCTTGTGACAGGCATTATCATTCATGAGCTTTGAGCTACAGATGTTTAAAGTTGGACTGGATAAGCCTGTACTGTACTCTGTGGTGTATCAGCCACCTGGAGCGAACAGTAATTTAATACAGAACTTCTCTGACTTCCTTGCTATGACTGCACCTCGAAGGGACAGTATTTTAATTGTGGGAGATTTTAAAATCCATACGTGCTACCCGGTGTGCTATCTGGTTTTATCATGAAGTCTCAAAAATCAAAAATGTTCAAATATGTAAGACCTGTATCTCTGACCATATACAGTGGTACCTCAAAACTCGATCTTAATCCGTTCAGAAACTCGAGTTCGAATCTTAAAAAGTTCGAATTTTCAACATTAGAAATAATGAAAAACTAATTAATTGGTTATTGGCCCCCAAAAAATACATCTAAATATGTGGGGTTTTTTAGCATTTAAACACAAAATGAACAGGATGCAACAAGACCATATACTGTACTAAACACATCTAAGCACATTTACCAAACAGTAATTTGTAAAGTAAGAAAATACTGTGTACAGTTAAAAAAAACAAAAAAACCCAATGTGTTCTGCCCCAAACATCTGCTACTTCTGTGAACCTCACCCCCTTGTTGACCTCGTGTGGAATCCCCGTGTGATCAGCTGTTTCTGGTTGTTGTCATTAGTCCTCTGTATTTAGTCTGTGTTTCAGATTGTTTCCCCAGTCCAGTCATTGTATTGTCCGTCTACGTTTCACCTGCCTTACCTGTAATTAAACTCAGTATTCCCCAATACCCTGATGTCTGCACCTTTGTCTCCCTTCTGTCCCCTCAACACGACAATATTATTATAATTAAATGTTTTAATAATTTATTATTAATTATATCAAAATTATTATGAAATCTTTATTTTCAAATGTATTGTATATTGTGTATTATTGTATATGTAATAATATTTACTGTTACTGTCTATCAATGTATAAATGTATTTTTACTGTCTAAATATATGTACTCAGCTAGTGTAAACATGCACAATGCTATCACAGCGAATGCGAGGCTGAGACTGAAGTGTTACCCTTTGTTTTCACTGAGAGACATGCCGCGTGACTCATTTCCCCGTGTGTACAGGTTGGGATTCACGATTCGACTTCTGAGATTCAGATCGAGTTCTAGATAAATTTTTTTCTAACTGGTTGGTTCAACTTGTAGGAAATTCGAGTTCTAATGAGTTTGAGAACTGTGGTACCACTGTAGCTATTATTTTTGATGTTCACACTCAGGGTGTTGTTGGGAATTGTTTCCCTCCCCCCCTACTATGTGTAGATTCTAAATATTATGACAGTAACATGGTTTACCAGCGGTTCCAGTTCTGCCCCTCCCACAACCTCTCCAGATATTTACACTCCTGACAAGATTTTGAATAATTTTAATTCTACCTGTGAAACTGTCCTAAACTGCATAGCACCCTTTGTGTCCAACAACCAAAGGTTTTATTTACACATTAAGCACTTTAATCAGTCTTTCAGACAGTGCCATAAGTGACACATCCTCCTTAAACTATGATCTCTTTCTCAAGTTCTTTATCACCAAAATATCTGATATTTGTGCTCAAGTACGATCCAGTGGTGCCCTGGTATAAGCTACTCCAGTGTACACTGCCAAATTTAGTCATTTCTCTCCCATCTCTCTCTCTCTCTCTGTCTCTCTCTCTATCTCTCTCATCTAAGTAGAGTAATATCAGATTTAAAACCCTGTGCATAGCCCCTTCAGAAAGAAGTTTTCAACTCACTCATTTCACAAATTTCCCTCATTTATGGACAAGTACCAGTTTTTTTTTAAATATGTGCTCCAAGAACAATGACAACTGAGCAGTATTTTAAGATTGGGCTCCAACTGCCACTAGTCAGAAGAGGAATAAGTACTCATTAGTAATGGAGGCACAAGTGTGACAGTATATTTATTTAAATAATATTCTCGCAAGATCCCAGCTGTCACTGTCTTCATGTAACTTCTCTTTTTTTCCACATGACTTTGGTAATTCATTCTTATCACAGGTACAAAGCAGAAAAATATTATAGACATTCTCATAGCATAACTCAATACAAACCTAGTTAAGAAGTGGAAAATTCAGTTTATTTTATGTAGAATAACAGGGAAAAATAATTTGTGACATCATGTATTGTGTACATTTTCAGAAGGAACACAAAATAAATCACATGTTATGCCAGGAGGCAGTACAGCATGACAACTAAAAATTGTGTTTTTAGTTAATTGATTAAAAAACTAAATATGTGAATTACAAGTGAACTGTCGGTCAGATTACTAAATTTTGAAAGGAAAAAACTAGCTTGCACATGGAATTCTCATCATTTTTCAGGATATTTAACACTAGTTAAATTATAATCCCTAGCTAAAATAACATCTTACATTTATTTATTCATACATTTATTTTATTATTGTTGTTTGTGAATTAATAATGTTAAAGCACAGTAAGAGAACATTGTGTACAACATTGTATTAGCCTGTAACTTCATATCTCACTTCTGCATATGGAGTTTCTCTCCCCATAACTAGTCTCTTATTCCTGGCTTTGGTTTTCTGGCCAATGATGTTCAAAGAAGCATAGTTCAGTCTGTCAGCTTCATGGTTCTGCAAAGTAAAGATGCATTCAAACTCATTCCTCTGATTCTTATAAGTTTATACGTAGGACATTGTTATCAATTTTTTCTAAATGCTGCAAGATCGTCTTATCCTTGTTTTAAACAAAATGGTAACATTTTACTAAAGGCCATGTTTTTAGTAATTTATTAAACATATTCATATTGCATTATTATGCATTTATAAAGAATTATAAACATGGAAATGAATATTTATCAACAGCATAACACATTATAACCATTTTTAAAATGTATTATGACTGCCTTTTGAAGCTTTAATCCGTAATGCACTATACATGCCTTCATATTGCAGTAGAGAGCATCCTTAGTGCTTATATCTACCATTATAATGCATTATGAAGGTACAGTGGTACCTCGGTTCTCAAACTCACTAGAACTCGAATTTCTTAAAAGTCAAACAAACCAGTTTAGCCTAGAACTCGATCTGAATATCAGAAGTCGAACCCTGAACGCTTACCAAATATAAATTGTACGCGCCAGGAAATGAGTCATACTAAAATGCAATTCTTACTTGAATGCCTTCTTCACAGACTGGACTATTAACCAAATAAAGCAGCGCAATATTACAGTAACTAACAATAGATAAACCACTAACTTACGTGTACTATTACAGCATTTATATAATTTATTTAAACTTTATTTTACCCGGTAAATTTACTGAAAACTAGTTCTCACTGCTTTACGTGATATTCGGGAGAAATAACAGATTACGCATTGGAACTGCCTGGGACACAAACGTCATGCGTGTAACTAAACTCTTCAGCCAATAAGGGCAAAGGTGTGTCATCACGGAAGCTTTATTAGTTTGTGCAGCCGGGTGAGAGGTCGCAATGCATGTAACCGTAATGCATTGTGTCAGGATCAGAATGAGTTGCTTTAAGCAAGTCCAGCGCACCCAATGACCGGACTGGGGAAACAAACTGAAACACAGACTCAATACAGAGGAATAATGACAACAACCAGAAACAGCTGATCACAGGGGATCCCACATAAGGTTTACGAGGGGGCTTGGCACACGGAAGGAGCGGACAATCGGGGCAGGACAGGGGTAATGTTGGGATAAGATCTTTATTGTTTTGGAAGCCATTAAAAAGAATGCTCTTCCTGTTTTATCCTATTCATTTTGTGCTTAAATGCTTTGAAAAAAACATATTTAGGTGTAATTTTGGGGGGCCAGGAACCAATTATTTGGTTTTCCATTATTTCTTATGGGAAAAATTCGATCAGAACTCAAACTTTTTAGGATTCGATCCGGATTCCGGAATAAATTAAGTTCAAGAACTGAGGTACCACTGTATTTATAGTGCAATAGAGATGAGATAAAGCATTCATAATGCATGATACACATGGCTGTAAAGTGTCATGCCTTTTGATAAAAATGTATAGCCATGTTTATAATGCTTTATTATTGGATTATTATTTGTTATAGACGTGCTCATAGATTGCTAAAAACATGGCCTAAAGTGTTACCAAAAAATCTTTCTCAAATAGTTTAATGCAGGGTCCCCCACGTCTGGTCATGTAGGGCCAGAATCCAGCATGGTTTGCAGATTTCCCTGCACAAGCACATCTTAATCAGCTATGATTCAGTTTTGTAAGCATGTTTGAGCAAGGAAATCTGCAAACTATGCTGGATTCTGACCCTCCAGGACTGTAACTGGGATCCCAGGTTTAAGGATTTAAATCATCCAGAACCTCACCCATTAATTGGTAATAGATAACCACATAATCAATAGAACTGTCACAAAAATGTAAGCTAGAAAAATGTGCTTATTGATGTATTATTGAAATGTATGTACTTACCTCTTCAGTGGATAGCCTTTCATTTTGCCCTATTTGAAATACAAGAACACTGGGTAAGAAAAATGGGTAATTGGTAAATGGGTATTTTACAATACATGTAAAGGAGTCATCTAGGCTTAAGTGCAGATAAGCTGAGATTCCAATGAATGATGACAAGAGCATCTGGCTGCGGCTGCAGGGGTGGAGTATAAACTGACTGCAGTCAAGTCGGACAACTTGTAGTCCTCATAGAGTGCGAGACCCAACTGCGATGGCTGCACTGCAGGAGGGTGTAGATAAATCTAAACAAATATCAGATGCATGCACATTTACTTCTTTTACAATAACTAACTCCTGATCCAAACTGTTATCAGTGGAAAAAAAATAAACTATTGTGTATAGTGGCCTTGTGTAAAAAGATAGCTGCCAGGAAAAAGATAAAATACATGTATTCAAAGGAATCAAAGTTTTTATTGTCATGTACTGAGTACGATGCAATTCTTACTCGAAAGACTTCTTCACAGACTGGACGATTAAACACATAAAGCAGCGCAACATTACAGTAACTAACAATTACCAAACCAGGGAAATTAACTGAAAACCAGTTATAACTGCTTTACATGATATTCGGGAGAAATAGCAGATTGCACCCCGGAACTGCCTGGGATACAAACATCAGAACAGGTGTTTCGGGCAATTCGGTTTCCGTAGGTTTCCCCTGTCTATCAGGAAATAATGTTCCTTTGAAATGTTTCCCCTAATATCAAAGCAAAGAGGAATGTGAAATGTCTGTATTGTTAGTAGTACCAAGGCCCAGAGTTGCTGTATACCTGTTTTAACAGGGGGGGACCAAATATCCTGGATGTCAGGAAATAATGTTTCTCCTAATATTTAGGCAAATATGTATGTGAAATGTCTGAAAATCACTCAGGTACATCATTACATATGAATACAGTACAGTAGATCAACACGCATAATATAGTCTTATATGCAATACTATAAGTTTTTAATCAAGAAATATCTCTATTCAGCGAATTAAATAATTTAATTTATTATCTGTAAAAACAAAAAACATCGAAAAGGTGATGTTTTAAAATATATGGCTTGTTCACCTCAAGAGCTTCATAAAAAGACGAAAATAACATGAAAATAACAGCGAAACCGTGTACAAATCAGCGCCCGACAGGGGAAACGTAGGGTAACTGAATTGGCCGGAACACCAGTTTGCGTTGCTGTCGTTCTGTAAGCGGCTGCATAAAGTGAATTTAATCCGTCAAATTTGAGCAGCATTGAAATGTTGTCTGTCTTTTTCAGAATTGAAATGTTGTCTTTGTATTTTTTAACCTCGTATTTTTGCATGTGAATTCGGACCATCGTATTTCCCGATGCATATTTCCAATGCATACACATTCAATATTAGAATTTCATATATTCATCTGCATATTCATATGGCATATAAAATTCAAATTCTGATGGCACAGATTTACTTCCATACTTTTACTCCACAGCCATGCAGAATACTCAAGAGTTTAATGGGGTGTAACTGACCTGTCTGTGTACTGTGTGCCAAGAAGTACTGTATGTGACAACTGGTTAAGATTAAGTTTTCCGTTCAAGATCTATCCACTAATTTGATATCCACTGAGACTGGTAACTGACAAAGAAGTCGAATTTCTGATGCATACTTCCAATGCATGAATATTCAATTTTAGAATTTCAGTGGCATAAATAATTCAAATTCTGATGACACAGATTTACTGTAATTTGCAGACTTTGCCAAGATACTGCTTGCATAACAGGTAGCAAGACAACCCATTTCTTTAAATAGTTAACATTACTACATGCACACCAAAAAATGTGATTTATACTGTGGATTATAACCAAAAATATTATGACATAATATTTTAGCCATGTCGCCGACCCCAATACAAATCCATCATTCCAAATCTTATTCAAGGTGAATAATACAGGCATAATTTAAAAAAAAACATCAACAACCACATTTCACCTGAATTGAAGTTGCAGGTTGCAGTATAACAATTAAACAATGGCATTCTGAATAAGTAACACTGTAAAATACCTTGACGAAGCTGGCAGGGTCGTCTTATGAGGTGAATGATAATGACAAACAGGATGAAAGTAACAGCCAAGGTGGCACCCAGGCAGTAGAGGAGGGTAATTGTATCTCCTGAAAATGTGGCGAAAATGTTACAAATGCTGCATGTTCTTATTTTTCGTACTTTCCAATTAATGGAACTAAGGACTGTGAACAATAAAATTGTGGCCTTATGGTTAGGGATGTGTACTTGCAAATTAAAGATTGCTAGTTTGAATCTCTAACCAGCAAAGTACCACTGAGGTACCCTGAGCAAGTACTGCTCCAGGAGTGTTGATTTAATTGTCCTTCTCCCCTGTATAAAGTAAGGATATTTTATGGGTTCCACTAAAATTAAGGTAGCTGATTACAAGAAAGATCTCAGTATCCTGGTGTATATGTTAAAGCTTCCATGTTCCACTCTCGCCAGCGTGGGGAAGCAATAAAAAAGGCCAATAGAATGTTGGGTTACATCTCTAGGTGTGTGAAGTTTAAGTCAAGGGAGGTGATGTTACATTTATATAATTCCTTGGTGAGACCTCACCTAGAATATTGTGTGCAGGTTTGGTCACTATATCTTAAAAAGGACATCACTGCCTTGGAAAGGGTGTAACGGAGGGCTACGAGAATGATTCTTGGTCTTAGAGGAATGTCTTATGAGGAGAGGTTAGCTGAGCTGAATTTGTTTAGTTTTGAGCAAAGGAGTCTATGGGGGGGACATGATCCAGGTATATAAGATTCTAACAAGCCTGGATGCTGTTCAGTGAAATGGCTATTTCAATATTAGTTAAAATACTACAACTTGTGGCCATAAGTGGAAATTAGCGGGAAAACATTTCAAAACTAATTTGAGGAACCACTTCTTTACACTGCGTGTAGTTAGAGTATGGAATAGTCTCCCTGCTAGGGTAGCAGAAGCTAAAACCCTGGGTTCCTTTAAATTAGAGCTAGATAAGATTTTAACAACTCTGAGCTATTAGGTAAGTTCTCCCCAAATGAGCTTGATGGGCCAAATGGCCCCCTCTCGTTTGTAAATTTCTTATGTTATTATGTCATGATATGACATATGGGTTAAATGCAGAGGACATATTTCATTACTGTGTACTATGTGCTATGGTGTACTAGTCACTTTCCTCTTTCCCCAATAATGGAACAAAATATTCATATAATACAGATTGGTGATATGCAAACAGCTAATATTAAATAAAAGACTATATTGAGGGTTAATATGCATATAAATGACAAAGAAAATTACAATTTAATTCTGAAACATCATACTTTAAGTATTACATATTAGTATAATATTATTAACTATTGTAATAATCAATTAATAATACATTGTTTTAACTCGTTTTTAGTTTTTTTGGTGTCACCTTCTATGAATGTGACGTCCATAAGAAACTATGAACACATTCATAACACATTGTAAAGTATTCATAAAACAAATAGGACAATAAATAAATAAATTATATTATTATTATTATTATTATATCCATGTTCATAATGATTTATGAATGCTTTATGAAGCTTTTCAAATAATTCTTACACTGACCAATATATTACATTATGAAGGTATCTATAATGCAATATAGATGAGAGCTTTATTGAAGCTTATGAAGTATTATGATCTACACTATAATGTCTTATGACAGTAAGACAATAGAAGATGCTGTAATGCTTTATTGGTTCTTATACCAAAAATTTCAATGCATTATGAATGTATCTGTTATAGAGTACTTCAAGTAAAGTGTTACCACTTTTATTTTTTATTTACTAGCATTTCCAAACAGTTCTTTTACTTACCATAAAAGTTTACAACTGTCCCGTTCCCAAAGAGGATCTCCCCACACATGGCCACAGCGCAGTAGTAAGTCCCAGCATCA
>JAABNY020000002.1:15642371-15655933 GCA_015164015.2 Brevimyrus niger | reverse complement strand
CGGTGCAACATCAACACCATTTATGGTGGGGATGGGGTGCTGCTGACCTCAACCCGGGACGTTTTGGGTCGGTGGAGGGTTAGGGTTAGGTACTTCGAAGACCTCCTCAATCCCACCGACACTCCTTCCAATTTGGAAGCAGAGTATGGAGACTTCGGTGTGCACTCTCCTATCTCAGGGGCAGAGGTCGCTGGGGTGGTTAAAAAGCTCCTCGATGGCCGAGCCCCGGGGGTGGATGAGATCCACCCGGAGTTCCTCAAGGCTCTTGATGCTGTGGGACTGTCCTAGTTGACACGCATCTGCAGCATCGCGTGGACATCGGGGGCAGTGCCCCTGGACTGGCAGACCAGAGTGGTAGTCTCCCTCTTTAAGAAGGGGGACCAGAGGGTGTGCTCCAACTATAAGGGGATCACACTCCTCAGCCTCCTTGGTAAGGTCTACTCAGGGGTCCTGGAGAGGAGGGTTCACCAGATTGTCGAACCTCGGATTCAGGAGGAGCAGTATGGTTTTTGCCCTGGCTGTGGAACAGTGGACCAGCTCTATACTCTCCGCAGGGTTTTGGAGGGTTCATGGGAGTTTGCCCAACCGGTCTACATGAGTTTTGTGGACTTGGAGAGGGCACTAGACTGTGTCCCTCAAGGGGTCCTCTGGGGGGTGCACCGGGAGTATGGTGTGCTGGGCTTCCTTTTAAAGGGCTCTTCCACTCTGGAGTTGCCTGCGGGGAGAGGCGCCGAGCGCAAGTGGGCATACTTCTGTACTCTCCGCAGGGTTCTGGAGGGTTCATGGGAGTTTGCACAAACATGTCTATGTGTTTTGTGGACTTGGAGAAGGCACTCGACCGCATCCTTCGGGGAGTCCTGTGGGGGGGTGCTTCGGGAGTATGGGGTGCCGGGCTTCCTTTTAAGGGCTGTTCGGTCCCTGTATGACCGGTGCCAGAGTCTGGTCCGCATGGGCGGCAATAAGTCGGACTTGTTTCCGGTGAGGGTTGGACTCCGTCAGGGCTGCCCTTTGTCACCGATACTCTTCATAACTTTTATGGACAGAATTTCTAGGCGCGGTTTGGTGGCCTCAGGATTAGGTCTCTGCTTTTTGCAGATGATGTCGTCCTGTTGTCTTCATCGGACCGTGACCTTCAGCTTTCGCTGGGACAGCCAAGTGTGAAGCGGCTGGGATGAGAATCAGCACCTCCAAATCCGAGTCCATGGTCCTCAGCTGGAAAAGGGTAAAATGCTCTCTCCGGGTCAGGGATGAGGTCCTTCCCCAAGTGGAGGAGTATATTGGGGTCTTGTTAACGAGTGGGGGGATGATAGAACGGGAGATCAACAGGTGGATCGGTGCGGTGTCCGCAGTGATCTGGGCGCTGCATCGGTGTGTCATGGTGAAGAACGAGTTGAGCCAAAAGGCAAAGCTCTCGATTTACCAGTCGATTTACGTTCCTACCCTCACCTATGATCACGAGCTGTGGGTACTGACCGAAAGAACGAGATCCCGAATACAAGCGGCCGAAATGAGTTTCCTCTGCAGGGTGGCTGGGTTCTCCCTTAGAGATAGGGTAAGGAACTCAGTCATTCGGGAGGAGCTCAGAGTAGAACCGCTGCTCCTCCGCATTGAGAGGAGTCAGATGAGGTGGCTCGGGCATCTGATTAGGATGTGATCTTAATGCTAATCTGTATGATTCTATGGTCTGAGTGAGTCTCCAGTACTACATGAATGGTAAACTTATAAACTCTACTTCTCTTAGTTTAATGATGTTTTCTTTTACTATGTACGATTGGTAAAAATGAAAATTAAAATTTGCCTCTCACCTTGTATGTGTGTGTTCGTGTGTGGTGTGTCAACAATGACATTTAATCACTAAATTCTAAACAAAATTGGAGATGCAATCAATGAGTGTATTGGGAGGGGAATCAATGGAGGAGTACTGAGATATAATTTAATACCATCTGCATAACAGTCAAAGTTAAGGCTATACAATGGTGCCTTGGCTCACAAACTTAATTTGTTCGAGGACTCAGTTCGTCGCCCAAAAAGTTTGTGATCTGAATCAGTTTTTCCCATTTAAAATAATGTACAAATAATTAGTTCAAACTCAGAAACACCAACTTTTTAAAAATGTTTTGAATTTCAATTCTGTGACTAAGAACATAGACTTAAATTTCATTATACACAAATAATGCTAAACTAAATAAAACATCCCCCCCAAAAATTTAACAATAAACATTAAACTGAGTAAAAGTCAAAAATAATACAGTAATTTTTAAAATATTTTTTGTATACTGTACATTATTTTAATTATTTTAATTAATAAGAATGTTGAATGACATTAAAATTACTGGACTGAATCAAACTGAAATGTACAGTGTCATGCTCGGTGTTCAGTGAGCAGGTAGAAAAAGAAAAATAAGGAATCAAATGAACGAAGATACAATGGACCGGGTTTATTCGGGGCAGACAGGCAACAACACAAGACGTTACGTTAATGACAGATCTGGGAACTGGACAGAAACGGCAGCTGATACACACAGGACAAGCCAGAAATAACATCGAACAGCTGAATACAATCAGGAATAAACATGAGGTAATGAGGGGGTGTGGCACACGAAAGGATCGTACAAGCAGGTCATGACACACAGAACTAATGACAGAAACTCGAAACAGCTGATCACACAGGGATTCCACATGATTTCCCTTTTTATAGACAGCCGCACAGTTTACATCAAATGCAAATTTGTTGGAACAGTTATTGACAGCAAATTGACATTTTATGCAAACTGTGACGCTGTCTATAAAAAAGGGAAATCAGCGCTTGTTTTGCTTGAGAAAACATCATTTTATATTGACAAAACACCGTTGATCCTTTTTTATTGAGCTTTTACTTAATCGGTTTTATCCTTTCGTATGGTGTCTTGGTTTGGAAATTTGTCTCTTAAAAATAAGAATTGTCTGAATCAAATAGTGAAGTGTTCTAGTAAGTTAATGAGGCAGCAGCAGATGAATCCTGAGATGTGGTTCTCCAGGCAGGTACAGAGTCTGTCTGGATCTATATTAAAAGATACCTCCTATCCACTACACTATGAGTTCCAGCTGCTTCAGTCAGGGCGAAGACATAGAGTGCCTCAATGTAAAACGAAACGTTTTAAGAACAGCTTCATCCCTATTGTTCTAAGCCTCCTAAATAAGTGAATGAGGTATCAGTCTTTTATGTTTACATTTACAGCATTTGGCAGACGCCCTTAGCCAGAGCGACTTACATAAGTGCTTTAAAACTCTCCAATGAATGTTCCTCATACTAGTTCAATAAAACCTAGGCTATGAATACCATAAATCTAATACTCTGTTGGAAAACTACAGTTTAAAAAAAAAAATTAAAAAGGAAAAGTGCTCAGAGTATAAAACCAAAAGTGCTCGTTCAGGTGTTTCTGGAAAAAGTGTGTTTTAAGTCACAGATAAGATATTCAGCGACTCAGCTGTTCGGACATGTGGGATTATAGTTATGTGATTGTGTTATACAGTATGTATTCCACCATTGTCATAGAACTTTGACTATCTCCTTGGTCATTAGTTATTGTGGTAAAAGGTACTTTGCACAAGCAGATAGGATGGGAAGTCCATCACAAAAACTAAGGGAACCACATTTGATAACGGCATTGCATATGGGCTCGTCCGGGATTTGTCTTTATGGGTTTGGATATGCTGTATTCCATATAGTCTTTGTCATGCAAGAAGCACCGGAATGTTACATCTGAACAAAGCTGAAGTGCAATGAGGAACATTGCAGTTCTACGCTTAATGTGCGTAGACCATTTTCTCACTGGCATTTACAAATGCTCGAGAAGATTGATCTTATACTGTCGATGTGTATTGAAAATCCCCATCAGTTTGCAGAATGTATTTAAAACGTCAGGACAAGGGTTGCAAATTAAATGCACGATACCAAGTGACCTACGTTGTAGCTCCTCAAACTGTCCACTAGGGGGTATCATCGTCTTACTGTTCTAAACCATGCCGTTCTAAACCAATAGAACAGTTTCCGGTTCTTTTAAATATTGTTTTGCATGTTCATATTTCTCAACATTTACATAAAAGTTTGTTACATAATTTTGTCATGTAGGTTACGATTTTATTACATAACGTAGAGTTCACTGAGTGATTTCACACACTTTTAGTTAAGTACAAAACACATGTAGCCCATCTCTATGAGACATTTCATCAGTAAGTAAGCATACTGTTCAGTGCCTGGTGTATGATAAACCGGCACATAGAGATAGTGTGCACGGAAATCAGACAAGAAGTTCGCAAGGGACAAACAGAAGAAGGGGCGGGGATGCCGCGCTCGCAAACAGCCCCGCCTCACATCGCCGCTGCCGCTTTACCCAGCATCTGTCACAGCTGTACATCGGGGTTGACGTCGAAAGCCCACCGTCTTTCTGGCGATCAGACGCCACATCGGAGGAAGACATGTCTGAAGTACGGAAATTTACGAAAAGGCTGAGCAAACCCGGGACAGCTGCGGAGCTCCGGCAAAGTGTATCGGAGGCGGTGCGAACATCTCTGATTGTGGTTAGTAATTATTCTCCATTATTCTTCAGCTAGCTACTGTCGACCTCGCAAGTACAAAACAGCTACTCGTGCTATTCGCCTTTTATATAGTACGTTACTATTATTATTAGTATTAATTTTTTTAATTTTTTTTTCTCCGCAAACCCATCGCGAACGGTTTGTGCGTTTTTCTGTAGTATTTGTCTGTATTGGCTTGGCATGATCGCCTTGCAACATGCCGTGTCTCAATTTCCCGTGAGTCAAATGGAAGTCATGCGTTTTGAAATCTGCTTATCGAATTGCCCCTCCACCGCATGAATATGGCTCCGGCAGACGGTGGCGTGCTGCCGGGTTCTGCCTGTGACATTGTGCAGAGGAGACAGCGTGAGCACTCAACACTATCGGCGGCTCCTTTGTGTGCCCGACCATCTTGCTCTGCCAAATCCCCCTGACGGTCGACCAACCTTCTGTGCATTACACTGTTTTTTTTGAATGATGGTGACTGTAGAGAAGTCTGCTTTTGACTATATACCAGTAAACAAAATTATTTAGATTTTGTTCTGAATATTGGAGGCTGGCCCACATGGTGGGGTGTGGTGGATTTTTCTGTTTTTTGTAGCGGGGGCAAGTTCCTCTTTTAGCAGTGATCTGAAATGAGGAATTGATTCATATTGGTGTTCTTCTTGTTTGAAAAATTAAATAGAATTACTATTATTTATTCTAAGGTGATGAGGTTCAGACCTAATCTGATCCTCCCCACCTGTGTCTCAGTATACTGGTGTGTGTGTGTGTGTGTGTGTGTGGGGGGGGGGGGGTTATAAGGAGGCTGGGTCTGTAGAGGTAGTGATTTGCACACTCCTTGTTCTGGAGGGACCCTGCATGTCTTGCTCCATGAGGAGAGAAGCTGAATCAGCATGATTCATTATGGTGCTGGGCACAGCTCTGGTATGCACCCCTTGGGGGCACGAAGTATGGGCTTTGCACTTATGTTCTTTCACTTTGCCATTCAAAATGAGTAGCCAGAACCTTATTGGCATCTTTGATATTCGGAATGTCACTGGAATATCTTTTGCGGTCTCCGATTATCAGCAGTGCTATAAGAATGAACCAGCTCTCGACGGCCATAATAATGACAGACACGTACAAAGAGGTTTTATTTCTGCTGGCTGTGTCCACAAGTCCATTGAGTACAACATCATGGAAAACCCTACAGGGTGCATCATGGAAATTTAATCTGGGAGTTACAGATACCCAGAGCCTTTATTCTGGGCTGCGGGGACACTGATATGGTAACAACTCGAAAAACAGAGACACTAAGTCATAGCTTGTCTTCTGTGAGGAAGTGGGCTGGGCAGGGAGGCTTGGTCTGGGTAGTGACTGGTGCCCACATGGCAGGTCCTCAGGGCATATGCTGTCTCAGTCAACATGAGGATAAGCCTTTGAGGACGGCTGTGGATAGATGGGGTCTCAAGGTCTGGTTCTAGTAGGGCCAGTTCTGTCCTTGAGCAAGATGCTGTTCCAGAATCATTTGAGAACAAAACGGTCCGAAGAGGAACTAAGTTGTGTACTTCAGTACAAGGATCACATGATCACATTGTTGTGCTGGGGAAATTAAAGCTGCTCGGGACCCTTTAACACTAGAAGCGCAGAGTGCCGGTCATTGGACCACAATGACCAAAAAAAAAAAAACTTTGCACTTGATCCAACTCCAGGACCCTCCTTTTTGTGTGTTGTATGGTCCAGCACCCTTAAGTTCAAAGTCATACTTCAAAATCACACTGGTACAAGGTAGTTTAAAGCTATTTTGCTCATACTTGTGTTATGCTGTATGTTGCAGCGTTTGAGTTATTTCTGTCGCCTATGGGAGAAAGATCTTGGTGTCCTGCTCTGTGTCTCTGTACGGAGGTTCTGCCTGATCTAGGCAGATGTGCTCATGGACTACAGTAACCAAGTTATCGCTGTCTTTGGAGCTTCACATCAGCAGTGGGGATGGTATCTCTGCTGTGAACATGCTCGCTTCCGCCTTCAACAAGCTTCCGGGCCCCCGCTGTGGTTCATACACCTCCCCCTGCCCCTCACTTCTTACATGTGACAGGAAGCTGGGCCAGCGCCCTTGCTCTCCAGCACCCTTAGTCATGTGTGTCCGATGCAAAGCCAGGGGACGTGTGCTCCGCAGTGGCCGCACACTGTGGGCACAATCAGCGGGCCGATAAAGTGGCAAACCTGCCCTTTCATTGGAGGAGCTCCAGTTCCCCTCCCCCCCCCCAGCTGCAATGGGCCTGTAAATTGCAGTAGGAGGAGCTCATGGTTATGGTGGGGCATCGGGATGAATCACAGCCGCTTATGGCATACACTGGGCTAGCAGGGAAAGCTGCCGACGGGGTTTGTTTTGGGTCGGGATGCTGGCAGTGACCATGTCGAATATGCAGTGCAGTCTGACTCCAGTTATCTGTATGCTCTCACCAAACTTTACAAGCAAATTTGACTTTTTTTTTCCCGGTTTTAACACCCATAGTTATACATTTGGTATAATGTTTTACTAATACTTTTCGGGACAAAATTATCTTCAAATCATGGCAAAACATTTGTATAATGTGCCTCAGAATAATATGTGAAAATGGTTTCATGTCATCTGTATGAAACAGCAGGCAGGAAGCATTCGTGAAAAAAAAAAAAAACTTCATCTTCATTTCTGTTTTTATTTTGAACTTCAGACGGTAACAGAAACATGTCCTAAAATGGCCCTAGTGTAGAGTATATATGGCAGGTCTGATGCCACAGATCGCATGGCTGTGAACTCTTGACATCCATGGAAAACGTGTGTACATGTGTGTGTGTGTGTTTTTGAGGATTAGGTTTATATTACATTTTGGTGACCAAATGACCCCACAATATGATAAAAGCCTGTTATTTTGACATTGTGGGGACTATTTTTCAGGTCCCTCTCAAAGATCTGAGAATGTAATCAAAAAACAAAAAAAATGTCAAAAGTCTTGTATTTAGTTTGGTTACTTACAGTTAAGGTTAGGGGTGGGTAGGGGTTAAGGTCATCATAGTGTGATTAGAGATTTCCTCATAGAAATGAATGGAGAGTCCCCAGAAAGATATGATTACAAACCTGTGTGTGTGTGTGTGTGTAGTGAAGGTGCACTGGGCCGGCAGTTCCTTCTTTGTGCTGTAATTAGAGGAATGGAAAGTCACTCTGAACATTAACTGTCGTAACCTCTTCCAGCTGCTTTTGAAAGCAGTGCTACTTCTCAAACTCTTCTTGGTGTGTCACAAAATTCCATGAGCCAATAAGCATTTGAAGCAGAGCAGATTTTAAGGTTATCTGAGAACATTTATACTAATTTACAGTTTTACAGTGTGAATTATTTTTACAGTTATAGTTTTGTACAGTTTAAAATTTCAGTAATCGGTATTTATGGGCAGTGGTCCCTGCCTGGTAAAAATGTCCTATCAGCACTTGGTCTGGATGCCTTAAACCCTGCAGCTCCAGGCCTGTTCACAGCCCCTCCACCGCAGGAGAGTCACATGGGCTCTATCTCCTGGACTTCTCATCTGCTCTCTCGTCTCCGTCAGCTGCCTTTGCCTCTGATTCAACCAAATGAATCACATATTATGGCTTTTCAGTCCCTTCTTTCCTTTAAAACAGGTTTGAATGTCTCTCTATCAGCACTAGCACCTGTCTATGTATGCCCAGGGACACATTCTAATACCTGAACAAGGGCTGCACAATTAATTGTTAAGATACATTTAAAAATAAATAAATAACAATGGCGATCTCATTTCTAAATTACAATGGTCCTTCTTCAATGTATTACATCAGCTGGATCAAGTGCTCCTACTTTTCCCCAGAGTCTCAAGCATTCCAAAATTCTGCATTGTCTTTAAAGTGTGCTTTCCCACCGCACCAGGTACCTTACCTTTGGTATTTCAAGAAAGTACCAAAAGTATGGTACTTTAAGGTGTTCGAGCTGACACTGAGTGACAGAGCAAGGCGAGGTATTTTGTACTGAACTCAAAAAATGTCCATAGCTTATCAAAGGGCTGGGTGATGTGCAATAGTAATAGCAACATCGCATGTTGTGCATGTGCAGTCCTTACTTTGCCAGGCAGCTAGATTAGATCAAGCTTTTTCTTACTTTAAGTTCTGTGCATAAATATTATAGCGCAGGCAGTTTAAGTTTTGCTGAAACATTTTTTGTCATAGGAAAATAAATGATCAAGTTTTGGAATTTTAATTATTATTCCTTTTCAAGATTATCTAGTACAGTATATGTTTAAAAATCAGTTTAAGGTTTACCTCTGCTGCTTCAGCATGAGCGCTGCATGCGTCTCTGAGACAATCATAATCATTTTCATCCTTGCTGTTTAAATCACTCCTAGATGGATTTTGAGAAATTAGAGGAAAAACTCTCATAAACTCTTTATAAGTACCCCAAAATTTATTATAACAAAATCACATTGCAATACTTATAAATTTTCCAATACCGTGCTGTCCTAGTGTATTATACAAAATATGTTATATCTTTTTATGCTTTCCTGATCTGTGGTTCTTCCGACAGTTAAAACCTGGGTGACTTATCCTCATTTGTCCACGCATGCATTATTATTATCATTATTACTTTACTTAGCATTGTTTTTTCACTTTGCAACTTTTTCAAGGTTGTATTGTGTTTCAGAGGCTATTTGAATAACCAGTTGACAGAAAAAGCCTTTCAAGTCCCACCCCAAAGTACTGAAGGACCAAAAAAAGTACCCCAGCTAGGGCTTTTGGTACTGGGATTTTTGCCTGTTTTGGTTACCCTAATTGAACGGCCATTTCAGCTTTTCTTTTCTGTTGTCAGAAATTCATATGCTGGTCCTAGATCAACCATGTGTTTGGTACAGTTACATTTTGTTATGTTTCCTTTTACAGTTTGAGTGCAGTAATTACTGAGTGTTTAAATTTACGAAAAAAAAAATATTACGGAAAACTCAATTCTAAGCAAAAGAATCAAATTTTTTTCCAGTGTTGTGCAGCTCTAACCTGAACTAAGCCAAACTTATTATTGGTTGTGGGAATTAAGCTCACACTCATAATTCATGTCGCATGGGCATTGTTTCTGGTGCAGGAGCAGCCAAAGATCATCGAGCCTTTGGACTATGAGAATGTTGTATTCCAGAAGAAGACCCAGATCCACAGTGACCCCCACAGAGAATTGCTGGTATTTCCTGTGGATGATGTCTCGGTGGGTTCAGAGTTAAGATCAATTTTTATGTATTTGAAATGAATGATTAGTAGGTCTAGTACAGGGGTCTCAAAGTACAATCCTGGAGGGCCAGAGCCCTGCACAGTTTTTTTATTTAACACACCTTATTTAACTCCTTGTGTAAATTACCACATAGCTCTTGATCTGAATCATTTGTGGTGGAACAGGGAAAGACCTAAGCTGTATAGGGCTCCAGTCCTCCAGGATTATAGTTTGAGACCCCTGGTTGAGTAAAAACCAAGTAAATGTAATAAAATTATATGTAACATTGTTACTAAAAGATGAGGATCAAGGTTGTTTTACAGATGTGATAGACTAGTGCAGTGAAAATTAGTAGCAACTTTCATCGTTGCAAACATGGGGATACATACATGTAAAGAATTGTAATGAAGTACAGGAATACATGTACACAGTGTACAATATTTACATTTGACGTTCAGGAAAGGCAGAAGTCAGAATATTACATATTAAGACTCAAGATTTTTGATTTGCCTTCTGTAAAGCAGTTCATAGAATATCTTAGACCATTCTGTCAGGAACATGTAGTACAATTAAGCATGACAAAACAGAGACTCTTACAAAACATTGAACAAGTTTACACAAAACAATAACTGCAGAAATAGGCATATTTGAAATAGATATAAAATAAATAGGAGTTGCTGGAAATCCTGACATAATTCGCAGTGCATGTCATGCGGGTATTTTGTGAATGAAATGCAATGCACCTTGGGAAGTAGTGGCGACTGTGCTAGAGGTACCCCGCAGAAGCAGCTACAATCCAAATCCGTTAAACCATTTATGCAGAAGTTTTTGGATGGACATGTTTACAGGGAAGCATCTCTGTATTTGGCAGGAGGCTCAGGTGTCCCGAGACAGAAGGACAATTTGCTCCTCAGTGCCACAGAAGGCAGAAGAGGAAGCTCAGAGTCTTTTTGCCAAAGAGGTACTGAAATTTCAGAAATCCAGTTTGAGATTTTACAATGAAGAGAAACTTTATCCGACTGGTCAAGCTTTGTTAGACATGTTGAGCCGCCATCTCATTAACACTGGTGCTTAATTGGCAGTGCATCAAGATGTACAACACAGATTGGCACGTCATCAACTACAAATATGAGGCATTCTCGGGCGATTTCCGCATGCTGCCCTGGTAAGCAGTAATACTGTTCCAAAAATCCCACTTGTGAGGAGTGGATCTGTGTGAGCTGACTTGACATCTCCCTCCTGCAGCAAAGGTCTAAAGACGGAGAAGCTGCCGTCACACATGTTTGAGGTGGATGAAGATGCGAAGGATGAGGTATGGGATCAGTTTTTATTTTTTGGTTCTTTCAAGGCCTTGAGGCCGATGCTAGGAGTGCAGCTGCTTTCCCAACAGAACACATAGATACTCACACTAGGATTTCTAGTATTGTAACTGGGTGTCTGCATTTAACTGTTAATATAAATAGTTACTGGTAAAAGTTTTATTTGTTGTCCCTTCACCGGGGCCACTGAGTCAACAGCTATTTGGCCGGTCAGAAGAGTTGTTATGACGACGAAAACTGCAGATGGCCTTTGAGGAACCATCCAATGCCTGAATTCAGATGATTGCATAGAGTCATGGTGGCAGAATGATATGGTCAGTGGGTGTGTGTGTGTGTGTGTGTGTGTGTGTGTGTGTGCAATTATATTACAGAGCTTGAGGGAGAAGAGCATGGCTTTGAGATAGGCATTAATTAGATCAAAGCAGTCAGGCCTGGAGGGACATACACTCACAAAGGCCCTTTGACTGGGGTCTGGGGGACCCTCTGGACAGTGCTAGTGCGCAATGCTTGCTGTTCAGTGCAGCTTCCTGTCACGCTCCTGGGGACCAGCTGGGCACATGAAGCTCTGTATTGATTAAGTTTGACTTGTCAAGGAACTAGTACAAATATTGCATTAATTTAAAGAAAGACATTGAAAAGCAACAAAGCATATTCAATTTCATATCCATGGTCTTGTTCATAGGGGAGAACCTGGGTTTGTTGCTTGGTCCTGCTTGGTAAATAAAGACTGAAAACCAAATGAAATGGCAGCTTTTTAAATGCAAACAACAGTTACTACTATTTAAAAGCACTGAAAGTTATCTTATGTCATCATCATCACTCCCCTCCTCACTGTTTCACTTTGTGAAAGGCCAACAAAAAAAATGTTACTCGGTGCTTGATGCTGTTCTTCACTCTGCTTTTTTTGCCATCTGCCCAGCTGGGCCGGCTTGAGCATTTTAACCACTTTCCGGTTCTGTACTATTTCATACTTATCAAAAGCTGGATGATTGAAGTTTTTAGTACCTGTATAAAAGGTGCTCTTTTCATCCGCCACCATTGGATTTTCACAGCATAGTTTGCACCACATTTCATTGCAGGTGCCATTCCTTTGAAGCCAGCTGACCCCCTGCAGCCATTTTTCAGAAAACGAGCACTTCTTTTGCGGTTCACGTTCTGTCTGGCGTTTCTTTGGTGGTGGAGGAACACCAAAGTAATAGCTTAACGGAGCTTGTTCCTTGGCCATTTTGATGAATAAAGAAAGTTATAAAAGCAGTAGCTCATAGGGTGAAAAGATAATCCATGTCAGGAAGGACACTTTGAGCTACTTCGGGTTTTACAAACTACTTTCAAATTGAAAGGCTTCTCTGCTTGGCTAAATAGTTCAGCTCTTCTTGTGCTTTGACTGGTTTGTTTCCTTGACTGAAAGACTCATCCAGCTGGTTCACATTAACATTAGTGACACATGCATGATTATAGGAGACTGACCAATCAGCACACAGCAAGAACTCCAGGTCCTTTTAATTGAAATGGTAGGTTACAATTCCTGTCCCAGCTTAGGGTGTCCTCCCTGACATGGATTATCTAGTCACCCTAGTAGCACGTATCTTTCCTAAAATCAAACTCACGTTGCAACATTAGATCTGGCGCGCATTGTTTATTTTAATAGCGCACCTGCGCACCACTTAGGTACAACCCTGTTCATAACGCATTTGCAAACACATTTCAAATCCATAGACGCTATACAAATTTAACACTTTAATTAAAATGACAACACAGGCGAACCACATTTTACAAATGCACTGCACATTCACAGTCACGCCGCAAATTCAGAAAACAACTATCTTTAAGGTCTTTAAAGGCGTACTCCGGTTAGGGTTAAGGATAGTCAAGTGTTTATTCACTGTAACACAGTAACTTTATATTCATGTAAGAAATATACATGTCAGTTATATGGTAATCTGCCTGAGATATAAAGAAGGAAAAAAATGGGTTATAATGATCATCCGCTTATAGTAAATTTCACCCAGACAGACGATCACTGTAACCGGTTTCCACTGTACAGTTGTACCTCGGTTCTCGAACTTAATCCGTTCCGGACTCCGGATCGAATCCTAAAAAGTTCGAGTTCTGATCGAATTTCTCCCATAATAAATAACTAAAAACCAATTAATTGGTTCCCAGCCACCCAAAGTACACCTAAATATGTTTTTTTAGCATTTAAACAAAAATTGAACAGGATAAAACAAGATGAGCATTTTTTTCTTAATGGCTTCCAAAACGATAAAGATCTTGTCCCAACATGGGTAAGGGTAAAATGCGGAATTCTGGTGGATTCCGCCGGACGTAAACAAAGGGGCATTGGATGAGCTCAGCGTATACTCCACCGTTGCAGTTGCCGGCTGATCGCACTCCACCTCACGTCAGCTGCAGACACACCTCGAACGGACCCCGTGATTAGGTAACGTCGTATGGGTTTCTTTCTATG
>JAABNY020000002.1:15618888-15632699 GCA_015164015.2 Brevimyrus niger | reverse complement strand
GGTTCACTGTCACTGCTCTTGTGTGATGATGTTAGGCCATCCTCTGGTTCACTGTCACTGCTCTTGTGTGATGATGTTAGGCCATCCTCGGGTTCACTGTCACTGCTCTTGTGTGATGATGTTAGGCCATCCTCGGGTTCACTGTCACTGCTCTTGTGTGATGAATAAGATGTACAGAGACAGGACGCTACAGGGACTCACTTTGGGTGCATTGCTTCTGATCGCTCCACTTTGCACCCACATTCCAAGCAGATGGAGGTGAAGGGCTGACTTCCTTAGTCTGCATGCCCTGATCTTCTCCGCTTCCTGGGATGGGCTCCAGGCTCATCTAGCCTTGGGTTTGATAAGTAAATATGGAAAATGTCCAGATTGATGTTAGGCAGCAAGTAATGTGGCATGATGGCACTCAGAAAGGTTTCAGGGAAAATTCTGGGCCATATAACTAAATCACTGTGCACTGCTTGCCATGTTAATATATCTGGAGTCAGAGTGTTTGCTGTTTTACTGTTGCTTTTTCAGTATGCAAGAGAAACAGACCAGCTGAATAAGATCAACAGAAACGAAGGCAGGCCCAAGCTGTTCCTGCTGGATCCTGAAACACAGGTAACTACTTTTTATCTAAATGTAGATAATCATTAATGGTATTATTGTATGGTTAATGTGTTAGAGTGTTATGTCCAGTACATGTTTCTTTTTTTTACTGTATTGATGGCGTGGTGACTGTAGGTAACACTGTTTCCTCCAGCATTGGGGGGATCAAAATCCAGCCCCCACTCTGTGTGGTGTCTCTACGTCACCCAGGGTCTCACCAACAGTCCAAAGCCATGCTGTAATAAGGCTAATTGGAGTCTCTTTATTGCCCATAATGAATAGTATGTGTGAAAGGGTGTGTGTGTGTGTGTGTGTGTGTGTGTGTGTGTGTGTGTGTGAGCCCTGTGATGGATTGGTATCCCATACAGGGGGTACCCCAGCCTTGTGGCAGCCATTGGATCCTTGAGAGAGGCCATTAACCTGAGTTACTCCTGGGCCTGAGTGACCCTTTTTCTGTGTTGCTTTGGGTTAAAGCATCTACTCAATAAGTACAATGTATTTGTTTGAGGTTATGGTTTGAATTTGAGAATAGTGGAACTTTCATTACCTTAAAAGTGTATTGATAGAATTTCTGCTACCTTGATAAAAAAAAAGGCTAAATAAAATGAAAATAAATTTCCCACCTCTTCCCCCACAGAGATTGGACTTCTCCGGCGTGGAGCCAGACGTGAAGCCGTTCGAGGAGCGGGTTGGCCACCGTGTTCTGGTCACCTGTCATGACCTCACATTTTCTCTGCAGTGCTCCCTCAACGACAATGATGCTGGAGCCACAAACGTACGCCAGTCGCTGTGCTGGCAGTATAGATGACACCTGCACTAAATCATACATGTTTTATGACCGTAGTGTCCGAAGTATAATATTCAATAAATTACATTAATTTAAAATTTAAAGGAATTGCTGAGTCTACTAAATGAAACAATGGCATTAATTAATTAATTAATTAATTAATTTAACCATGTCTTTTGAAGGATGCTATAGTCTTTTCAGTTTCCTACAGAAATAAATGAAAATGTTTCTTTCAAAGGGTCAGTCAATGCATTTTTCAATCAGTGTATTGCTTCCCGACACAGAGAGGTTGCTGATATAGCAGTTGGCTTTAGCCCAGTGATTTCTTTGCTTTTGTACAGTACTGTGTTAGAGGCAGTTTAAAGTTCAGTCAAATAGTTCCTTCAATATTAGTTTAAAATACTATAACTCGTGGCCATAGGTGGAAATTAGCAGGAGCACATTTTAAAATGTATTTGAGAAAACACTTCTTTACACAGCGTGTAGTTAGAGTATGGAATAGTCTTCCTGTTAGTGTAGTGCAAGCTAAGACCTTGGGTTCAGAGCTAGATATTAACAACTTTGAGCTATTACTTAAGTTCTCCCTAAACAAGCTTGATGGGCCGAAAGGCCTCCTGTCATTTGTAAATTTCTTCTATTCTTAAAATGCACGTGCCTGACAGGCTATATTATGCCTCCCCACCCACAGGTAGAGCCATTCTTTGTCAGCCTGGCGCTGTTTGATGTCTCCAAGGGATGCAAGATCTCGGCTGACTTCCACGTGGACTTGAACCCCCCCTGTGTGCGTGAGATGCTGTCTGAGGGTTTGGCTCAGACTGTCGTGGAGGCAGGCGCCGGGCACTGCAAGGACCTGCCCATCCTGCAGAGGGCGTCAGAGGCATTGTTACGCTTTCCCACACAGGTGTGTACAGTACACCTTATCAGACCCTGACAGCGTCCCCTAATGGCCAGAAGTAGAACACTCATTCCTCCATTTACAAACATTTGGTATCTGAATTTTCCCTTTAACTTAAACGTGAGAAATTACCACCTGTCTGTTTCTGAACTCATGTTTGATTATCAATCAGAAACAATCAAATTTTATTTATAGAGCACATTTAAAAACAACAATATAGAAAACAACTCCAATTAGCCTCAGCTTATCTTTGGACTGTGGGGGGAAACCGGAGTACCCTGAGGAAACCCCATGACGGCACAGGGAGAACATGCAAACTCCACACACATGTAACCCCGGCGGAGACTCGAACCCAGGTCTCAGAGGTGTGAGGCAACAGTGCTAACCACTGCACCCCCATGCCACCCATATAAAATGATTATACATTTCATAATCACTAGGTGTAGTTTTATATGATTAATGCACTTTTCAAAACACATAATTTGATGGTTGTCAATGTTTAGGTTTGTTATTTAGTAGACTTGTGTTGCTTTGTATCAGTTAGCAAATTATTCCCAACAAGATGATTTATGAATAATGTTTCCAATTAGAACTTTTTCACCTTCTAAACTGAGATGGTGAGGGTGGGACTTGACAAGGTGCTAATCAGTCCATGTCCAAGGAATTCTTTTAATGTCATTTCCTGTTTGTCACTTCAGCTTCTTCTTAGGCTTGGGTGGTATACATTTTTTCATACTGTCATACTTTCTAGACATTTCACCTCGGTATATGACAGTATTTTTTTTTTTTTTTTACTTCAGTGAGGTTTCACTCACTGCTAACACTGTGCGCTTCAATACATTGCCTCAATACAGCATCTCAGTGTTAATTTAATCAAAACAGGGATGTTGTTACTAAAACTAGATTTGTAAATACTGCAATGTCCCATCGTACCACCCAAGCCTATGTCTTTTCTCTCAATGTATTTTAATTTTTAATACACTTAGGGCGTTGTTTATTTCAAGCAGTGTCAGCTGTAGACCGCACAGTGTCTCAGGTGTTACACAACAGCCCTCCAAGCTGGACGCATGGTGCCTTTAACCGGGAACACTCATTTTTACAGAAATTATGAAAGAAACTAGGACTAAATTCAGAGTCTTCTTTAAAACACATGTAAAAAGAAATATAAAACTTCTTATACAGTACGTTCTTTGACTGAGGTTTGTGCTTAGGAAATTCGGATTTTGAAAGCAAGGAGTTGCCCTAGTGGTTGATAAACGACTGTGCGGAGTCTTGTAGTTGGCCTTCTCTTCCCAGTGAAGGCAGTAATTAATCTGAGCTAGTTCAGAAAATGTCCAGTTGACTGCATGGTTCAAATTACATGCTGCATACACCGCTTTGTTGGAAAAAACAAACAGTGCCAGTCACTTAAAATACATGTGTGTGGGTGTAATGTTAAGGCTAAGTCGTCTTCTGCTACTTGCCGGCCTGAGCTTTAAGAGGGGGATGTGTCCAGGTGGTGGGGGCCACTCCAGGCAGTCTTCCATGCATACCTATCACTGGGCTCCCGTGTTCCTTTTGACGTGGCGGTCTGAAGCGAGCCTGGCACAGGGAGGGGGGAATGTGAGCCCAGAGTTGGCGGAACACATGGGTGGAGATATCCTGCTTACTCTGCTGCCCGCAGTGCGACGGGACGGGGCTGTGCAGGGGCAACCGAACTGCTGAGGCCTGTCGGGCTTTAGTGTGGGGCTGGGTGCAGTCCCCATAACTCCCTGAGGATAGTTTTTTGGTGGAGACAGAAGCCACAGGCTTCCGGGGTGTTGGTTAGTCACAGGAGTGTGCTGACGTGTCTCACTTATGGGGATGGAGCTGGCTGTGTAAAGACTTCCGGTAAACATCAGAGACTCTGAGCTTTGCCATGCGCAGACTGTGACTCTATACTGCCTCTTTTAAAGTCATCATAACACAGAGGAGAGCAGGCCGGTCACCACTGCTTCCAAATTGTTCTCCTGCTTTTATTTCCTGTAGAGGAGATGTCACAAGCTGTGCCTGGCTATAGGACGCACTCAGAACCATATACACAGGGCCGTAGCTGCTTTTGATGGCTCATAAACTCACTTGGAGTTGCCATCCTATCCTCACACCCCCAGGGCATCTTCTCAGTGACTGACCCACACCCCGACATCTTCCTGATGGCGCGCATTGAGAAGGTGCTGCAGAACAACATCGCCCATTGTGCCGAGCCTTACATGAAGACCTCTGACATGAGCAAGGTTCGTGTACACTGTGTCAGACAGACAGCTGCAGCTACGATTGGCTGCATATATTTATTTTTGTGGTTTTGTAGCATATAGATAAGTAGCCTGTTTTACTTTCTTACATTGATAAACCTGTGTTTTCCCTGTAGCCATCATTCACACATATAGCTTAATTTTGTCCATACTAATTAGCCTATATGAGGCATATAGGGATGTCGCCTATTGCCCCTGTATCTTGGACACATTGTTTAGCCAGTGTTTTCCAGTAGCTGAGCTACAGACAAATATAGTTTATTGTGTTATTTGTTAGTCACATGTTAGCTTCTGTTTCCTCCCCAGACTGCCCAGAAAGTCCTGAAGGCAGCCAGACAGACATGTCAGCGGCTGGGCCAGTACAGGATGCCTTTTGCCTGGGCAGCCAAGTAAGCTCTCCTACATGCACCCTGCAGCTTCACCCTCAGTGACGATGGACTGTGGTTTGATTTTTCTGTAGGGAATCACCCAATTTTGACTGAGAGAGCATAGGGGTTAACACCATTAGTGAATCTGCTAAAACAGCTTATGCAGATTTTAAAAAAGATGCATCAGTCATGTGCTTACAAGTATTCCTGTGCTACATTGATTTAAAAATTGTTCTATTCTATCAAGCATATTTGAAATTTTATTAAGTTTAACAGGTAACTGTGAAAGAGTATCAGCTTCCCTCAGATCACTGCCCAGGTTTATAATCGCTTGCTAAAGCAGATGTTCCCCAGTTCCCCATGGACTAAGGTACACATGCGTGATTTTCTCAGTACTAACTAAAGTACAAAAGTTTTAGTCTTGTTTATGCAAGCTTACCCCTGATTAAAGTACAGGTGCTTTAACTGGGTCTATGGCAGTGTTTAATTGACTTTAGTACACTTTGGTTTGACTGGTTTGTCCCACACATTGCCACTAAGTGAAATATGGAAGCTTTAACCAGATGTACGCCATTTTTCCACTGACAGAAGTACAGTTGTTTTAATCAGTTGTTCCCCAGTTTATCTCTAGGGGAAGGACTGGTGCTTCAACTAGATTTGTGTGAGTTTACCACCTACTGAAGTACAGGTGCTTTGACCACACATTCTCTAAGCTACCGGAGCCTAGAGTACAGATTCTTTAGTCATCTGTTATCCAGCGATGCTTTAAGTCGGTCTTCCCCAGGTTATCACTAAGGCTAGATGTCTGGGTTGTTTGACAGGACGTTTGTGTTTCCCCATGACTCATCTGCTCTCTCAGTGGCTGCATGACAGCTCCCCTCTACTCCAGGCAGGTGTTCAAGGACTCCAAGGGCAGTTTGGAAACGGACGGGAAGTTCTCCTCCCTATACCGCCAGGATAGCAGTAAAATCTCCACTGAGGACCTCATTAAACTGCTGGTGGATATCAAGAAGTGAGTGAAGTGGGTTTCCATTTTTCACAGTGCATGAAGATCTGTAAGATTTAGTCTGGAAGGCTTTTATTTATACTTGATTACTTGAACCATGCTTAGTTAAATCTTATTTGTAATCCTTAATCCTCTGGGGTCGAGTGCATCGTCGGCGATGCAGCATATTTTTTGCGTCTATTTCAGTTAGTATCTCGCTTAAATCTTGATGTAGGATCATGAAAAAACAAAGATGACTAAATCCGTAACCTGTCTTCTTTTCAAAACGTCCATTGTCGGAAGTATTAAAGTTTTTAAAATGAGGTAAAATTGGCAAAAAATATGGCACCTTTTTTTGTTTTACCTGCATTGGGGATGTGTAGTACCGCCGTCACCTGAAGATCGCTATTCACATTATAAATAGCCGCTTTAACGTGTATTCAAATGGAATTCGCATGGTAATTTGGTGAATATTGCAACAGTGAAACGCGATCCAGATACATCCCCACCAGCGCCATAAAAGGGGAGGGGATGTGGTCAGGTGACAATGGCTCATTCATACACATGACAGCTCCTACATATTCAATGGAAGGAGACCAGAAATAGTGAGTTAGGTTTTTCTTATTTATCCAACTGAAAAATATGCAACTATATCATTTAGTCATCTTCATGTACTTTGGCGATATCTAGGATCAAAACAAACTGCCAGCATTGCTTACTAAGTTCTTCTATAATGTTTCTGCAGGTGTTCCAAACTGCATTTTGCAATGTCTATACTTTGATGTTAGACTACAAATTTAACATAAATCTGACATGTTTACAATATACATTAAAATTAAGATGAGTGTAATGCCAAAACAAACACAACCCCTGGCACAAATATGGAATCATTACTCTTGGAGGATGTTCAGTCAGTTGTTTTCCTATGTAGTCCAAAAAAGAAATCACAGATATGATACAGAACCATTTTACCTAATAGCTGAACATTCTGCCTTTGTAAAACATACCTCAAAAAAATAAAATGACATTGTTCCAGTTAATGACACATCTTTTTTCAGGTGAAGTAGAGGAAAAGAGTATGGAATCACTCAATGTTGAGGAAAAAAATATGGAATCATCCTGTAATATACATTTCTGAAACAAATACCTGCACAGGTCTAATTAGGAAAATTAATCCGCAGTTGAAAGAGAGTGCTTGCAGACCTTAACGAGCTGTTGTACCTGACTGACTGAGGAAACATGGGCTCAACAAGAGAGCTGTCAGTTGAAACAATGGAAAGGATTATAGAACTCCTTCAAGAGGGTGACTCAACACGGAGTGCGGAAAAAGATGTTGGTTGTTCCCAGTCAGCTGTGTCTGAAGTTTGGAGCAACTACAAACAAAATGGGAAGGTTGTAAAAAGGACCTTAACACCTAAACAGAAGGTTACAGTGGGCTAAAGAGTAGCAGTCGTGGACTGTGGATGATTAGATGAAAGTGGTATTCAGTGATAAATCCTGAATCTGCTTTGGCCAAGGAGATGATGCTGGAAGTATGTTTGGTGCCATCCCGATGAAACGTGTAAAGACACCTGCCTGAAAAAAGCAAGCAAATTTCTTCAGTCATTGATGATGTGGGGTTCATGTCAGGTAAAGGACCAGGGCAGATGGCAGTCATTACCCCCACAGTAAATGTAAAGGTGTACTCTCATTCCATCAATTGAAAGTAGGTTTGGTGATGATGAAGTCATTTTTCAGGATGATAATGCATCGTGCCACCGAGCACAGAGCGTTAAAACTTTTCTTCAGGAAAGGCAAATCAACTCAATGACATGGCCAGGAAACAATCTGGATCTCAATCCAACTGAAAACTAATGGTGGCGATTGAAAAAAATGGTACATGACAAGGCTCCACCCTGCAAAGCTGATCTGTCAACTGCGATATGAGAACGCTGGAACCTGATTGATGTAGAATATTGTTTTTCATCAGAGAAGTCCATGCCTCAAAGAATTCAAGCCGTCATAAAAACCAGAGGAGATGCATCAAAGTACTTGGTCTTTTTTGTTCTTGATTCCATAATATTTTCCTTAACATCGAGATTCCATATTTTTTCCCTCTACTGAAAAAAGTGCAATTAATTGAAACAATGTCATTTTGTTTTTTTGAGGTATGTTTTACAAAGGCAGAATGTTCAGCTGTTAGGTAAAATGGATTTGCGTCATATCTGTGACTTGTTTCTTTAAACTACATAGGAAAACAGCTGATTGAATATCCTCCAAGAGTAATGATTCCATATTTTTTGCCAGGGGTTGTATACAGTGCTGCTTGAAAGTTTGTGGACCCCTTGGGTAGTTTAGATCTTTCTATTGTTTTACCATGATTTTCTTATTTTATCATCACCAGTTTTTATATAAGAAATATCAGGATTATATTCATGAATTCCATGTACCTGTTTTGCGTACTGTGTAAGTAGCCAGCAGACTACGTGAAACATGTAATCAGAGTATGTGCAAAAGTAATAGACTCAGGTGAAACATACGTGGTAGTTAATTAAGCAGACCAATCAAATGAGACATCGTTAGGAAAGGTTTTGAGCAGCACTGATTAAAAGAGAGAGGAACCCATACCTACTGTCGTGCCAAGGCATCAAGCACACAGGTCAACTATGCCGAGAGGAAAGGAGACATCCAAGGGCATCAGGAAGAAGGTGGTGACGGCCCGTCATGCTGGGGAAGGCTACAAGGGTATATCTGAAAGATTCCAGCTCCATCCATCCACTGTAAGACAAATCATTTACAAATGGAGGGCAGTCAGCATCACCGCAACTCAGCCCAGAAGTGGGCGGCCATCAAAACTTTCACCAAAAAGCACCACAAAAATAAAAATAATTCAGGAAAAGGCCTACATCATCTCCAGAGAGTTGCAGACCCCTCTGGCAGCATCTGGGATAAATGTACATGTGTCTAAAATCAGGTGAAAAATAAATGAATATGGCATTCATGGGAGAGTTGCTAGAATGAAGCCTCTGCGCTCAAAGAGTTACCCATTTAAACTTTGCCAGAGAGCACTTGGACAAAGCAGAAGTTTTCTCTTGAGAGGTGAGTCCAAAATTGACTTATTTGGCCATGTTTGGGAAAAAAGTGAATATTGCATATCAAGAAAAGAACCACCTCCCAACTGTTAAGCGTGGTGGTGGAAATGTGTGAAGGTCTGGGCCTGCTTTTTTGCCTCGGGACCTGGACAACTCCATATTATCCAGGGAACCATGAATTCCCAGACCTATCAACAAATTCTTGACCAGAATCTCCTGCCATCCGTCAGGGAGTTGAAGCTGGGAAGGAACAGACTATGCAACAAAACAACAATCCAAAGCATTCCAGCAAAACTACCAATGAATGGCTTAAAAGAAAGCTGATTTGCACTCTGGATTGGCCCAGTCAAAGTCTGGACCTCAGTACCATACAGATGTTGTGGCAAGATCTGAAGCGGGCAGTACATGCCAGATGTCCCTCCAACCTCTCTCAACTGACTGAGT
Source organism: Brevimyrus niger (assembly GCA_015164015.2). Taxonomy (NCBI): domain Eukaryota; kingdom Metazoa; phylum Chordata; class Actinopteri; order Osteoglossiformes; family Mormyridae; genus Brevimyrus; species Brevimyrus niger. Next base: position 15,623,288 of record JAABNY020000002.1, on the reverse strand, counting down.
TCTGCAAGGAGGAGTGGACAATCAACCCAAAAAGCAGATGTGGGGCACTGGTTCATGGTTACAGAAGATGTTTGGTTGAAGTAATGGCTGCAAAAGGAGGTGCCACAAGCCATTGACATACTTCAGCACATACCAGATTTTCTGTTTTTTGAGAGAGAAATTACTTTAGTTGAATAATGGAAATAAATCTCTTTTTTCCATGTATCCCTTATTTGCAAGGTCTGCTTTACAAATTGGGATTCAAATGTTATTTAAATTTAATAACCAAAATTCACAAACTTTCAAGCAGCTCTGTATAAGACATAATTTGCCATGAATAAAGTTTATACTGATTTGTATATTGAATGATTTGTGTGACCTTGCTCTAGTCAGTGAGAATGTGTTCCCTACCCCAAGACCCCAGAGGGTTAATACGACCAGGTTTATGGTTGTATGGTTCACGTTTTTAGGTGTCATACTAGCTCTTGACCTTCCCTGCTCTGATCTCCCCCTCCAGGCCGGAGAAGAGCAAGCTGCAGATCATACCAGGGCAACTGAACATCACCATTGAGTGTGTGCCCCCCCAGTTCTCGAGTACGGCAACCAGAGCGCCACATGGGCTGTGCAAGCTGATGGGTTGCACCTCTACTCTCCTCTCTTATCATCATGATGTTCGTCTCAGCTTGCTTTTTGATTGCTGTCCTCCTCGCCGCAGATTCAGTCACGTCCAGCTACGTCCCGGTTCGGCCCTTCGAGGAGACCTGCACGTGCGTCTCTGTGGAAATAGAGGAGTTTGTGCCCAATGAAGCTCGCTTCCACTGCCCCTTCACCATCTACAGGAACAGCCTGTACGTCTACCCACTGCAGCTTAAATACGACAACCAGAAAACCTTCGCTAAGGTATGAGAACCTTATTTGGTAACACTTTGCATTAAGTGCACATTCATAATGCATTCATTATGCATTCACAGGCAGTATGCAATTACGCCTTAACTATATATCCTAATATCCTGAGATCTCTTAACAGCTTTAATATACATTAATAACAAACTTTACATGATTATACAATTATAATGTTTATCATTATATAATGTTTGTTATTAATGTATATTACAACTGTTAAGGGATGTTAGGATGTTACATACATACATACATACATACATACATACATACATACATACATACATACATGATGTTTATTAATGTTTATTAATGTTTTATGAATACTTAATGAATACATTACAATGGTGTACTGAATGCTTTATGAATGCAAAAGCATTATGAAAGTGCTGGTAATGTAAAGCGCTACTAAATGTTTTAAAATCTTGTTCTTATTAAGGGCCCAAAGTACATACAGTAGTGCTATGAAGCCTTACGGTTTTTGTTAGGATTTTTTTTTTTTTTTCCAGCCTATACCATAAGACCTCGTTATTTCTTATATTTCTGTCTCTTGCCTTACACCTCTGGGACTTGAGTGTGGAGTTTGCATGTTCCCGCTGTGTTCTCATGGGGTTCCCTTCAGGTTCTCCGGTTTCCTTCAGCGGTCCAAAAACATGCTGAGGTGAATTGGAGTTACCAAGTTGTCCTTAGGTGGGACTATGTGAATGGAGTGCGTGCCCTGTGATGGCTTGGCGCCCCATCCTGGGTTGTTCCCTGCCTGGTAAACGTAGCTTCCAGGATGGGCCCTTCTGGACCCCCTGTGACCCTGCATAGGACAAGTGGATATAGAAGATGGATGGATGGATGGATGGATGGATGGATGGAAGGTTTAAGTACAGTCTATGGAGTGGGTGGCAAAGCATTTCACTGAACATGTAAACATCAACATTCGTTGAACCATGAAACTTCCTACAGCAGCTTTTATTTCATACGGATCTAAAATATATAGTGCTTCTGAAAGTTTACCTGTACGGTCTGTGGGTTTACCAATGTATGTCAGCCTATGACACGTCATTCCTGGGCACGTTTGTGACAAACGTGTCTTTTCCCTGCAGGCCCGAAACATTGCGGTCTGCGTGCAATTCCGAGACTCAGACGACGAGGGCGCCAGCCCTCTGAAGGTGAGGTTTACAGTCGTGCCTGACTTTGTTCTCTAGCATGTCCCAGAATGCAGCTCACACTTAAAAATAGGAAATATAAAAAAACCAACAAGGATAAAGATGGAGTTGAAGCTGGTGATTACAGCTGGCAGCAGGAGGTAATGAATGGTGTCCCTGTCTTCAGAGTGCACTCATGCTGTAAGAATCACCCCAAATATTTGTGGGTGGGAAACCTTCATGAAGCTGCACACAAGTTATATTTTCCATGAGACGGAGCAAAAAAAAAAAAAAAAAACAACTGGAATTTTTGGGAGGCCCAGCGTGGATGAGAGCAGCGCCAGCCTCCCTCATGCAGTTATGTAGCCATCAGGGAAGCTGTGACACAGACACTGGAGGGTGGTTACCATGACGCCCGGGACACTGTCATTACCACACACACTGGTACACAAACTTACCTATGGTGCTCTGGGTGGGGTCTCTCTGCAAATGTGCCATTTTCATTAATGGATATTCCAGCATTAAAACAATGGCAAAGTAACTAAATCTCTGCTCAGATTAATTCAGAGGAGGAAACTGCTGTTTTGTCTCAGTATTAGGTTGCTTAAATAAATATTCAGTCAGTGGTATACAAAGTTACAATGCAAAGTAACGCTTAGCACATACACTGGTAAATTACTTTTGGCTGAAGGATCAGTTCCCACGGTCAATGTTGTATTTCCTCCTTGGAAATGGAGCAGAGGTCAGATGCTAAGAGATTTAAAAAAAAAAAAAAAAAAAAACTTTCTGGGATAACCTGATTTTAAGTGTTCCGATAATGTAGTATAAAAGATCTTCCTCTTGAAATTTTACATTGTAAATTTCAATAATTATGAAACTTCATAAAATCCATCAAGATAACATCATTGACTGAACAAACAAAAGAAAATGTCACAGAGCAGAGTCAACTGCTACCTTTCAACGACTGTTCTTTGGATTTCCACTGAGCCCACCACCCCAGGGCACACACAGTTTGCCATCAGTGACTATTTGCTTTGCACACAGAGCACCTTAAGACTCCTGAGATTTTGGATTCAGACCCCTTGGCACCATGGTGGAGCCAATGAATCATTTAATTAGACCTGTTACTCCACTAGTATTCATCCTTCTATCAATCTTTCTGTGACACAGTACAGGGTCACAGGAAGAGACTAGATATTCTCTGCTTCACACTACATCACCACTTTTATGACTTGTAATTTGTGGTTCTATGACACAATGTGTGTTGTAATGTGTTGTTATGTATACAAAGGGTTTGTTTTTTAAGGTTATCTTGCCTTGGGGTGAAACAGTAGAATGGTTTTCATAAGCCGTTCCGTAATTACACTGTGACCAGTGGCAGCTTGAATTCATAGATCTCTGTTGTGTGTTTGTTTCAATGGAACAGTGTATCTACGGCAAGCCGGGGGAGCCACTTTTCACAGCGAGTGCTTTTGCCGCCGTTCTGCATCACAACCAGAGCCCCGAGTTTTATGATGAGGTAAGCCTGTGCGTAACGCTGCTTTACTTCCTGTCTAGTGCCCCTTGTGTCTCACATGTCCTAAAGCTACATACATACTGTATAGAGAGAATTCATGAAGTAGCTGGAGATAATTGAAAAAGTAGGATTCTGCATGTTTTAGCCATTTCAGGGGAAGTGTTCTGGTTCTTATTGGTTTGTATCATGTTTAGTTACATTAGACAGACAGATACTTCCATGTTTTAGCTTCTGTTCTCCCTGCCAGCAGACCTTGAGGATGTCTAATTATAATCACTCTATCCGTCCTTTAGCCTCTGTCTGCTGTGGATCTTATAGCTGCAATGAAGGGCCAGGATCTTCAGTTACATATTAAGACTTTGGAGTCATTAATGTTCATTGCTGGAATGAGTCATCTCTTAATCATATAAAGCTTGTTACCCAAAGCTGATTCTAAAATTAGATCTCTCAAGGTTGTCATTAAAGGTTTATATGGCCTCCTGGCTTTTTTCAGGTGAGCAAAGCTATGAATGACTTGAATGGGATCCGCATATTCAGTAGAGCTACACCCAATTAATTTCAGAATTCTGTAATTATTTTAGTTAGGCATTGTGATCTGTTCATATAAGCATTCTCTGGCAAAGAGTCAATGAAGTCTTTATGATCGATTAAGCCTCACAGAGACTTTCCTAAAGGAGATGCTAACAGCAGTAAAAGGTTTTGTTAACAACTAAATAAGCACTATCAGCATTATCCTTTGTATTATACAAATGGATCTTTGTATTGTGTGATGGACTTCAATGTATTCCTTTTGCATGCCATCATCTACTCGGCTTTTCTGATTATTCGGAATGCCTCATCCCCCCCCCCCCCCCCCCCCCCCCCCCCCC
>JAABNY020000002.1:15601378-15611640 GCA_015164015.2 Brevimyrus niger | reverse complement strand
ACACCTGCCCGCGCGCTGGCGCCGGGGGGAGAGGGCAGGGGGGGGTGGGGGGGGGGGGGGGGGGGGGGGGGGGGGGGGTAGAGCCCGAGCAGCATTCCGATAGCTGCCATCTTCACACTCGGGCTCCCGCCTCGGGAAAGGCAGCGGGGCGCAGGTTCTCGAACCCCAGACCACATCCTCCGCAGATCCAACGCAAATCGTTTTGAGGGCATCAAAAAAAAAAACAGAAAGAAAACAATGGCATGCAGAATGGAATGGAATGGGGGGGGGGGGGGTCCGGGAGATCTGCGGCAAACGGCCCCACTACACATCCACCCACCCCCGTGGGGGGGGGAAGTCACTCCCGGACTCTGCTGCTGCTCCTGGGCTGGTGAACAGATATAATTACAGTACATAAGTATTCGACACGGCTGCTTACCAGGAGTCGCAATTTTGCACAAAGCAAAAGGCCCGCCTCAAAGGGTTCCTGTACTCTGAAGCACGGCTCCATTCCCTTAAGCTTAAAGGAAACCTCACATTTTCAGGAAACCCAACATGCATTTTAAATATTTATGGCCTTTCACCAAACACGTACCACACCCCTTGACTTAAAAATGAGGCTGCTCTGAAGCAGATTACAGCAGGCTAAGTGGAATGGTCGACCTTGTCAGCTACGAAAAACTAACAGATATAGGATTTTGACCTGAATTAAATTTGAGAATAACTTTATTTTCATTATTGGCCAAAGGCAGAACTTCTGAAAATATCCAAGGATATAAAGTGCTGCGCTGGAATTTCACGTGACACACATTGGGAACGTCTCACCATCCCAGGAGGACACAGAAGTTAACGGGTTTTTTTTTTTTTCCCCCCCACCAGCCAACAGGTTTTCCCACAATGCACTGGGGCACATAATATAACATACTGTTTAAAATCTATTACATCATAGCACACATCACACGGCCAAGTGCCCTCTATCAGGTCAGCGGGTTAAAGCTTAACTAGGACCTGCTGCAGAACCAGCGAAATGGGAAAACAGAGGAAATTCATTTTTTTCTTCCTTTGGCATTTGTAGACTGTGTCTGCGGCTGTCGTTTTTCAGAACCAGGCCGTCCTCACGGTCCCATGATTTTAAACTCTTTCTACGACTGCTGCTTCGCTGAACAAAGTTAAATGACGATGGTATCCAGCAGCAGGGTACCGCCTAAGAACTGAGCTCAGAGATTCGTTACAACCCAACAGCACTTTATCCACCACTGAGAAAAAAAAAACATTCATTACGGGATGAAGTCTACAGTGAATCAGAGGCTGTCACGGCAAGGGCTGTGATTGGCTGATCAGGAACGGCACCACTGTTAAGAAAAACAACTTGCTTTTTAATAAGAGTCTGATAACAACAGATTTAGTGATGTAATAGCGCAAATAGAATTACAAAATTATAAATATACAGGAATTCATTAACAGGATGACACTGAAGTCTCTGCACTTCAAAGCTCCTGGAAGCCATGGCAGAAGATCCCAGTCCAGGTTTATGTGACTTTTGGATGTGGAGAGTGAGCTGGAGTTGGAGGTCTAGGCCAGGCTGTGGATCACCTGAATGCGGGCCTGGTACATGTTGTAGAAAGCCTGGGCCAGGCTGACAAAGGGGGCTTCGCAGTCCTCAGTCTCCTTCTGTAACACACAGGCAGGCAGGCACACACACACACACACACACACACACACAGTCTGAATGTACGTACTACATTGTGGGGACCAAATGTCCCCACAATGTCATAAAAACCTGTTATTTTGACATTGTGGGGACCATTTTATCAGTCCCCATAAGGGGACATATTATAAAAATCTGTAACTGCAATCAAAAAGCTAAAAATGCCAAAAGATTGTATTTTGTTAGGTTACTTATGGTTAAATTTAGGGCTGGGTATGGGTTAAGGGTGTCATAAGGGTGAGGGAACTGAATGGAGAGTACCCACAAAGATATAATTATAAACCTGTGTGTGTGTGTGTGTGTGTGTGTGTGTGTGTGTGTGTGTGTGTGTGTGTGTGAAAGAGAGAGAGAGAAACACAGCTATAACACATACATAGCAGGACTATGGTATAACAAAAAACAGGACTATGGTAGAACAAATAGCAGGACTATAGTAGAACAAATAGCAGGACTATAGTAAAGAAATTAGTGTCCCAAATAAACAGCATCAGCCGGTCAATGTACAGCCACAGCATCTTTCCTACAGGTTGAGGGGCGTGACAGCGCTTACGAAGGTGTGAGCAGAGCTCAGCGCTGCTGCCAGAGGGGGCAGGACAGCCGCCGCACGTGCGGGAGGGCATGTAAACTCACAGCAGAGGTCTCGTGGTACTCTAGGCCCTGGCTTTGGGCCCAGTTCTGGGCCTCGGCCTTCTCCACCTCCCGCCGCGATGAGAGGTCCGACTTGTTGCCCACGAGCACCCCTGCACGGTAAAAAAAACACGTGACCGTCAGTGGGCCGGCTGCCATCCCCACCCGCTGCGGGGGCAAGTCCGCCTCCCCTCCCCCATCCAGTATCCCAGCCCTTCTCATCCAGCTTACCTGGGACTTGCTGGCCCCGGCTGTGTGTCCTAACCCGCTCCAACCAGCGGCCGCAATTCCTGAACGACACCTCGCTGGTCAGATCAAACACTAGGCACAGCACTGACGGCTGCCCCCACTGAGGAAAGGGGGACAGACACGGCAGTGAGCTCCTCCCCTGACGCCAAAGACTGACCGCAGCTGCTACAACCAGCTCTGGGTTTGTAGCTACAGCACTTAGAATACTTCTGTAGAAAGGCGAAAGAAAGCAACTGCATATTTGCAGCTATGACCAAAATTGGATCTCACAGGCTCTGTTATATCTTGGGAAAAAATATTAGTTTTATTGTGCTCAGTTTTGAAGAGAGCGCTACCATTTACTGACTGTTTACACCTTCAGTTAGACAGTCAAACTCTAAAGCCCCTTCTCTGTTTCAAGGCCAGTAGTTATCCTGTTATACCATCATACGGCAGGATACCTAGGAAGGGGAAATAGAGGCATGTGGTTTTGGTTGCACTACATGAATAACTTTTGGTATAAAGTCCGCTCCTTTCAGAAAATTGATCACTGGAATTTTATTAGCGTAACACCCTAGAACTATGCCTGCCCTAATGACAGAAGTAAGTAAGCCATAAAATTAAAATCGTAACACATGCATGAGGTTGACATTTGCATTTAGTAGTTACAGAGAACACCCCATATGGGGCGCTAGAACAACATCTACAACCCGCCTCGCGTTACGATGTCATTCGACGCCGGTACCAGTTCTTACGCCAGTGGAAGACCAACACCTTGAAGTACTGCACTTTGGGTACTTTCTTGAAGTCCCAAAAATACGGTACCTGGTGTGGTGGAGAAGCACCCTGGTGTCACCACACAAACAAACTGCCACCCAGAAACCAAGAACATATGCTGTCACCGGAACTCAGTTTCAATTAAGCCTCTTTAAGATTAAAAAAATGCAATGACAGTGAAAAGCTGGACATCTTGGCCAACTGCCACTAATGCGACTAGAAGGACCAGGGCAGATGTTTTTTGGTGAGGTGAGGACGAGTGGACGGCATGATGCTGCTGCCCTCACCAGCTTCTCACAGGGTTCTGCGAAGGTCTCCTTCCCAGCAGAGTCGAAAATAAACAGCTCCTGCAAGCGAAACACAAGTAGATTAAAGACACGCAAAGGACTCAGAAATCCAGCAGGATCCTATTACAACCATAAGGAAAGAGGTAAACTTACTAACAAATGTGGGGGGGGGACTTACCACACTGTCGCTGCTGTCTGGGATGTTCACAGATTTTACCAGATGCTCCACTCCCGCTGTCTGGGGAAATTAAATCCACGAAGTCAACCATTACCAACCCTGGAACTCAAGGCTGCCTCCATTCCCCTGCAAGCTCTCTAGGGGGCGCTGTGCCTCCATTCCCTTGCAAGCCCCCTAGGGGGCGCTGTGCTATTCCACCCTAACTATCCTTATTTTGAACTGAGGCACTGGGTTCTTTCCAAAGCTCAGGTGTATTAGGATTCAAAGGGACTGAGACACGCCCCCTGTTCCTGGCAAACTTCCCTTGAAAGCCTAACACGCTGACAAAGAATTTATTGACTACACATTTCACCAAACTGCACAAACTATTTTGAGAAAGGGGCTCCTTACTTTCTTCGGAAGCAAAATAAGGTAACGGGGATGATTCAGCACTTTAGGTGACCAAATGGGTAAAGTGGTAAAAGTTGCTCGTTCTCAGACCTCTTGACTGTTTGCTATGAAAAGTGAATTAAGGCACTGAGAAAAACGGGGAAAATATATAAACGGTGCACATAAACACAAACGGTGCAGAAGGGGAGATCCTTTCGCGGGTGAAACGTATCTTTTGATTTTGATGGTTTTAACAAATAATACGTGCAAAAATTTAAAGTAAACAAACTGCTCTTGCCTCAAGTCATTTGTCAGCATTAAGTAACAATGCCGCAGGCTGACCGAGCTGCGGCCAGGGTAATTTACTTATTAATCATTTAAAGCCATTGAGGCAACTGCTGTGTCAACAGTTCCTAAATAAAAATCCATAAACTTGGCAAATTGGAATGTCCTGATGTGTAGCTAATTAATATATCTGACTTTCACCGGCAGTCTTTCATTAGGTACTTATAGGCACGGCACCATAACTGTGAAATAAAGCGTGGGAAATCTTTTGAAATGTTGATGCCTGGCTGTGAATTTAATTTTTCACTGGGTTGAATGGGAGCGCTCATTAATATTCATGAGATAAGCCCTACCTGATTGGCCAGTAAATGCCTTAGAGCAGGACTGTCCAGCCAGTGGAGATACACCACCCTACAGAGTTTAAGTACAGCCCTAATTTAACACACCTGGTATGAATAATCGGGCCCTTCAGTTGCATCTCAGTACTTCAGCTACGTTGAAGCTAAGTTAGCTCTAATACTGAGATGCTACTGAAAGGCTTGATTATCTGCATCATTCGTGTTAAACTAAGGCCGTACCTAAGCTCTGCAGGGTGATAGGTCTCCTGGAGCAGGGTTAGACAGAAAAAACAGGTAGAATGTGCTAATAGAGGGCGTTCATCAGCCAGTCAGGTAGCGCATCTTCATTAATATTAATGATTTCCCCCGAAACACTCTGTAAAAATAAAATTACCCCGCCGGCAAGCCCTCTTTCATGCAGCATGAACATCGACTTTGGTCTCAGTTAACACAGCCACGTGAACACCACGCCCCCTGCTCCATATAATTGAATTCTTTTACGGAAAATTCACGATACATTTTAAATACATTTTAACATTTTCATTTTCTACAAAGCCAGAGGATGAATACCTGCGTTAGTTCTAAGCATCACCACTGCGAAACAAAGTTTAGCAGTGTTTATTATTCCTGTCATAATTATTACTGTCGATAACATTCGGCCCATATACAGGCAGTAAGCGGGCAGCCCACCATGCTGTAGTTCCTCTGGAAATGGGCTCCGTCGCTGCGGAACATCTGACTCAGGGCACTTTTCCCCACGGCCGAATCTCCTGCGCCCACACAACATATTAAGCTGTTAAAGTGTAAGAAACTACACACAAAGCAACCCCCCCCCCCCCAAACAAATACACTAAATAAATCATTTAAAAGAGAGTAAATTCTGAGGAAGCAGAAGGAGAAAACTGCAAAACCGTTGCCAGATTTGCCGGTGGAGGGTGCCAACTTCAACCAATACGAGCCATTTGGATAGGTGAAATAATTTGCACGGGGATTATTTGTTAGATAAGGATCTAAGAGTCCCGCCAGTCGGACTGATGATGTCCTGCACGAAAAGTTAACGATAAAATCCGTTTAATTTCCAATACTATTATTTAAATCAAGTATTGCTATGATCACTCCACAGTGAGTGATCATAGCACCACGATTACATTCATTTGTGGGATATAATGTTGTTCCTTCGTATAACTAATTAAATCAATGACTTTGGAAGGAAATTGCATGCAATTGTATAGTAAACTGGCTAACAAGCTAGCCACCAGTCTCGAGTTATATTTAGCTATCCATCCAGGATCCAGCTATTATTCTCTAAGCGAAAGTGACAAAGGCATTTGCTAAAATCAGATTTTTGTGCCTCTTTGTCTGATTTTCAGATCCGATTACTATATTAGTTGCTAGACGCAATACACATTGTACTGAAACAACCAGCTAGCCAGCTAATCCCTGTTACATCTTACCGACTACAATGCACCTCGCTCTCAGCTTCACCATGGTATAATGCGGTTCATAAAAATACAGAATTCGACAGCACGAACCCCAAAATGTATCTCTGATCGTTTTATTTTTGGTAAAACATTCTCGTAATTAAGTTTAGTCCTGTTACTTAGCTTAGCTAGGCGTCTCTTAGCAACCGAAAGAGCGATCCCCATTGGTTAACTTACTGAAAGTGTAGGTGCGTAAAATATTCTATTGGTTGTCCGTCTTATAATGCGACCAATAGACGAATCACTCATTCTGAAATAAGTTTTTTTTTTTATTGGACAACGTGTTTTGTCATCATATCTAGAAAAAAATAACTCATACGCCTTAAAGTTGTGTTCGGTACAGCAGGGGTCCCCAAACTTTTCAGCTCACGACCCCCAAAATAACCGTGCCAGTGACTCGTGACCCCCACTATCCTCGGAAGTGGAAAAAATATACAAATGTTGCGCGCAACTGTGCACACTATTAACTACTAATTTTTATCTTTGTTTGTTATGGATAAAATATTAATATAAAATGTTGATAAAATGTTATTTCTAATAGTTTTAAAAAATATTTGATTTCTTGGAAATCATCTTGCGACCCCCCCTCAATGTCTCACGACCCCCCAGAGGGTCGCGACTCCTACTTTGGGAACCACTGGATTAGCATACTGTATATCTAAAACTGAACTGTTTTTTCTGACCAAAAATATACTTGCTACACAATTAAATAGCTTTATACATTTTCTTTGACAGTGACTTTTTCTCAGCACTTGCAATGTTACTACTCTTTCTGTAATTCCAGCAATTTATGGTGCCCGTCAGTGTAACCTATATAACCTTGATTACATCTGGAAACAGAAAAAAACTGATGTAAATAAGCATAAACTGTACAAAAATGATGTATGACAGCAGGTACCTGTGTCTCTTGTGGAAATGAATGATCTTGTGGTCCAGGTACTCCTGGTTGGGGACGTACTGCTTGCTCTCCAAGTGCTGCACATCGAGCTCCTTATCATAGTCACCCAGCTCCGCTGTGGAAGTGAGCCAGGCTCATAAGGGTGTGTATTGTGGGACTTCTGCATTACTATCATAAACATGATAAACCTGATAAAGATAGTCTGATTTCTTCTTACAGTCCAAAGACCTGGAATCAGGCTAATTGGTGTCTCTAGTTAATTCTGTATGTGTACCTTCTGATAGACAGGCATCTAATACAGACTATACCTGAAACTTAATGCCATGCTGCATGGTTCAGGCTGCAGCTCTTGATTACAATTCTAACCGGGATACGCAGTGGATGGAACTCCTTAATACCGCATGCACACCTGTTATGTTAAAGCGGTGTGTCTCATTCCTGTTCCATGGGACCCCCAGACAGGCCACATTTCTGCTTCCGCCCAGTTCCCAGCAAATCACAAACACCGAAAACCTAGTACTGATGTGATTGAGGCATAGCAGACAGCACAAATGTGGACTGTCTGAGGGTCCCCTAGGACCAGATTGAGAAACACTGCATTAAAGGTACATACACACACACTTAACTTCAATGGTGTGCCTTTGAAATAGTTGTGGGCACAACCATACACTTTTAGCTGCAAAGATGACACAACTTGACTTACACTGGAGTATGTGTGATACCAGCAAGGCAGCGCTGTTATCGTTACACGTGAGACTTAAATTGGACAGATCCTGCTTGATCTGTAGTGTTAACAAATATCTGCGTAGAATCAAAGGACAGGGCATATCAGTGGTCAGGAACAACCCTTATACCTTTACAGATAGACAAATACACAAGGCCTTCACCTGGTCAAACTTTTCTGCAGCTGGCCAGGGTCTGGTGGGAAGAACTTCACAATGAAGCGTAAAGGCTGATCACTGATGTCTAAGAGATGGATAAAGAAATATGTTAATTTCTATCCCAGAAGATTGTATGAAGGCTATTTAATCTAAAGAATGACAGCTTACTTTAGCTTTGAATTCTTCAGACTGCTAGTGTAAGACTACAAATTCTTAAACAGAATGTCAAAAAATGAAACAGTGGTGAATATGGGGTTAATGTGTGATGTCCTTAACAGCTATGCTTTCAATGCTTTAAGTATAAAACCCAAGTTTAAATGGCTCTGTTGAAGTTGTTTTTAAACCTCGTTTGTCATCACGATCCTTTTTCCTTACTTACATGATGTTAAATATTGGTCTTAGCTTCATAAATAGATCTATAAATATCTCGAAACATGAACCCACAATGGTATCTATGATATCTACTGACTTTATAAACAGCAAAACTGATGACATGTTTTGGCAAATTAGATATAAATGATCAGAATATCACAAACAATAAGATTCAGTTTATGTTGTAAGACTTACTTTTAAGTTGTTTTACCAGAGGTTTGAGTGGCTCCAACCACACCTGAAATATAAATATTGTTAAACTAATTAAACTAAACATAATTTATTACAGAAGGAATTAAAGGCAATGAACATCATATACAAACTGAGTAGTTGAAGAATATGGATACAGATGTTGACTTTGCTTGATATTTACTTTTTTGTACAGTTAGCACTAATACTATATAGGGCTCTTTCTTAGGTTCAGAACCATTAACCCTAAAGCACAAATGAGGCTGTACGTGGGGGTGTGCCCATGATGATTGGAAGGTTTTATCCTTCTATCTATCCATCCATCCATCCATCCATTTTCCTACGTTTTCCTGCCTGTCAGAGAGGTTCAAGAGGTCTTCAAAGTACTCCTTCCACTTTCTAACTGCTGTATATCCTCAGTTACAGTCAATGACACTCCATCCCTGCTATAAAAAGTATGGGCAAAGTTCTTCTTCCTCCTTCTGAGTTGCCTGATGCTTTGCTAAAATCTCTTAAGGCCAACTAAAAGTCATTTTCAATGGCCTCATCAAACTCCTCCCATGCTTAAGTTTTACCTTCTATAACTGCTAGTACTCCACTTCAGGGATTGCCATAGTGACAGCCACCAACAGTCTTATAGCCACAGCTCTGCACAGCTGCCTCAGCAATGGAGGCATGGAACATGGCCCACTCTGCTGGAAGTGTAAGTTAAAGAACTCCCAGACAGAGAGCTAGAGGCTCTCAGCACACCATCACTACATGTTTGGATCTACTAAGTTCAATAACAGAGCAGCGCCCAGATTCAAATTGAGCAGGCCGCTCCTCCAAATCACACCCCTCCAGATTTCAGTGTTGTTACCCCAGTGAATGTATAAATCTCCTAGCAGCACAATGAAATTTCCAGAAGAAGAGGCTTTCAGCAAAGTCTCTTTCAAGAAGAAATTAATGTTTGGTGGATAAGCAGAGACCACTGCCAGAGCCTACCTCTTGACACAAAGTCAAAGGGAGGTGAACCTCACATCCACCCGTATGATCTCCAACGCACTGATGCCATGAGTACATATACACCTGGTAAACACCTTTCACCCAGGGCAACGCTAAAGTGGAATAGGGTTCAGCCCCTCTCTCAAAGTTTGCTTCCAGAGCCCCTGCCATTTGTTGAGGTTAGCCTGGCTATTTCTTGACAGTATTGCTTCATGCCCACACCAGCTGTGGCTCCTTTTCCAAAGCAGAGGTTATATTCTATGTTATTAAATCTAGTTTCAGTAACAATTTCAGTCCATTGAGGCCGATGCCTTTATCTGCACTCGACCCCTACGTCAACCCACAGGTGGTGGGCCCACAGAAAGATGGACCCATTTAACACTTTCAGGTTTTATCTGGCCAGACGCCGGGCTCTAGGGGAGGCCTCAGTCTCCCTAATCCAGGCATAGTTACTGTACATGGTCCTTAGGCTTTGACTGTGCTGTCATCACTTGGTAAAAAAAAAAAATACCTACTAAGAAGGGAACACCTGCAGCAGAATAATCCTTCGGGGCCCAGGCCAGCTTTCATTATCCTAATATGCTCCGAGTGACGTTTCCCTCCTTCACACACATGCAAATTGACACACATGCTCTAATAAAGCACCTAAATCCTGCTTTACCCTCAGACAACCATTGAGCC
>JAABNY020000002.1:15589137-15601336 GCA_015164015.2 Brevimyrus niger | reverse complement strand
GATGCCTTTATCTGCATTCGACCCCTACGTCCCCCCACAGGTTGTGGGCCCACAGAAAGACGGACCCATTTAACACTTTCAGGCTTTATCTGGCCAGACGCCAGCCTCTAGGGTAGGCCTCAGTCTCCCTAATCCAGGCATAGTTACTGTACATGGTCCTTAGGCTTTTCTGTTGTAGGGGTCTTCAGAATTGCACACTATCTTGACTGCTCATCTAGGACCAATTTGCCTTGGGAGACCCTTCAAGAGATTATTGTCCCTAACAACTTCCCTCCTATAACCACAAATTGAAAAGCTGCTGGTTTATATACCATGGTGAGCAGAGTGATTTTACCATTGGGCCTTTAAGGAAGGCATTTAACAACAGCCTCACAGGCAGTAGATGCTGACCGCCCCTGCACTCTGATCTTGAACTTGCTCTCATCCCTATATATGTCTGTATGTCTTATGGAGACAAGAAAGAATATGAGAGAACTACCCAACTGAATTAACCAAATGAATGAAACTATCACTGTTCTGCTATCCAGTTCTTAAGCCCATATCTCTCTATGACAACTCATGCTACACTTATTTCGCATGTCACTCACATAACTGCCGCTGTGGTGACGAAACTCCAGGCCAAAATACTCCTTTTCCAGCAGTTTCAGGTGGCCACAAACTTGGCTGTGGAAGTCGATTCCCAGAAGCCTTTGCTGCAGTATAACATAAAACAGAAATGATTAATGTTACCATCTGCAGATGCTATCTAAGACAGCTCTTTCCCGATGAAGAAGAGAATAAATAGATATCAGCCTTGAATAAGGATGTTTTGTAATTCCACAGGAATCCTGGAATATAAATAAGAATCAGTGCTCGGGGGCTCCCTAGATCATTGACAATGCTGTGTACTAATAAATATAGTGGTATGGGAGCTGAGGGAGAAAGGGGCTGCATAAAGCCTGAGCTGTCTTCTGGTAGCAAAAACACAAGTCCATCAGCCCACAATCTACAAAATCAACTGACAAGAAGCTCCACCCACCCACGGAAGACGCTGCAGGAGTCCTGCAACCCTGTGTTTAGGAGTCCCAGAGACACAAGCGTGGTACCATTATCCTGCCACCACCAAGTACAAATTATATGGGTGATGAGGAAAGTGGTCTCACAACCCATTATCATCCATGAGCCCATCCATGTGCTTCCCTGCAATGAGCTTAGCTAAGGCTAAGCTAATCAGCACTTAGCTGCCAATTCTGCACTCAAGCAGAACAGATAATGTTGCATTGGAAGGTGGTCACACTGAGCTGAAGTGCAGAGCCCCAGACAATAAACCTTTACTTTGCACTGATGTTATATTCCATCCTACAGTGACTGTATCTAGCAGTGCTGCTAACGTTGTATAGTTCAGTGCAGTAGCTGCTGTACTGTAACACTAATGTAACCAAAATTAATCTGAAAAACCACGAGTCAAATATGGAACATGACATCATCTGCAACATCTGCTTTCAGGGAATGTGGCCTTGATCTGCTCATTATGCAGTATTTATATCAATACCTGAGACAATCCTTACCATACAGAGAATGAAATCACATACCAAGTTTTTGTCAATGCAATACATTTACTGTGTCTGAACATGAAAGTATAATGACAGTAACCAAGTAACATCATAAAATGGCATTAATGTGATTTACAATCTTCTGCGGATCACATTTTCAGAATTAGAAATAAGGATAACACTGACCCTAATATTAACAAAACGGTCTGGCCAGCAAGGATGCCCATTTCTCAGGCTCTGCCTCCCCCATCTGCATTAGGGGCACTATTCACTCTCTGTGCCTGCATATTGAAGATGGAGAAAGAGCCCCCCGGCCCTTGTGCACAATAGCCCTGTGAGGAGTTCATAATGCCACTGCTTTGTAAGAAAAACACAAAGAAGTCCAGGTCACCCCATCTCCCCGAATTCTGTTACAGTACCTGCTGCAAAGACCCATCACCTCTGGGCGAGACAGTAAATTGCTGTTTATTTATCACCCAAAAATGCTGATTATACTGATATACCAGTTTGTCTACTGTATATATATGGTAAAGTAATGAATATAAGCAAAGAAAACCAGCAGTTTTGTTAAAAGACTTTGACAAATTTATGGATCACTCACTACCAAGTGAAGACGCACACACACACACATAAACACACACACACACACACATTTTTTTCTTTTTTTTTTCCTGTGGAAGTTGTTAGAATAACAACACAAATAAATAAATTCATACACACATACATACATGCATGCATGCATGAGCAAAACATTTAAATAAATCCCATCGTTCTTACTTCGACGTCAAATATCTGTTCGCTGTCATCCAGGAATATTACTCTAAGCCTCATCTTGCGACTTTTCAGCCCAAACACTCCTTGGTTTCCTTCCATCTTCACTCACGGTCTCGACCCCTGCGGTAGCAGGGCAAAACCGCAGATTAACCCAGTCGAAGAAGTCATCAGGATTTTTCTTTGCAGTATATTAACTCAAAAGAAAGCGAGAACCGAGGGGTGGAGGGATGAGAGCGAGGGCGAAGTAATTTGTGCTCACCCACCGTACAATTTACTTACACGAAACAGATTAAACTAGCTATCGCGCTAAACGTATGTCATCTGTTCTAGACGATGAGTACAGATATATAAAGACGTACAGATAGTTATAAGTTTAGATATACAATGTTAGTGTCTAGATATACAATGCACGTTTTATTGTTTTAGAAAATTTGCAACTTTTCTTATTTCTAACGGAAATAAAACGTAATGTTACAGACCAAAAATTCCGAAATGTTTTACAATTTCTAGAAACGATTTTAAAACGTATTTTATAAAAATGTCCCTCACGCAAAAACTGCCATGGAAACTTCATTAAATTAACGTTTGAAATGTATTTTGACTGACTAATCTTTGATCTTATACGTAAAATTCACAGTAACACTTAATACTGCTCCGCAGTTAACAGGTAAATGTGCAGTAAGTAAGCATGCAGCAACAAAGGAGTAGTGCTTCATTAACACCTAAACCATAACTGTCAAGTTTTGGATTTGAAAATGAGGGAAATTTTCCTGCACCCACCGCAAGCCATCCCACCACCCCAACTAAGCTCCAGTATCCCTTACATTTTAAGACAGGTGGACAAGTAATCTAAAACAATCACTTGCCATTTACATTTTATTTTAATTAGACATTTTCTTTTAATTTCTCATGTTCACTCAAGTGGCGCTCTGGCATTCACTAATTACTTTTTATACAGATTTGTTGCAGACTTTGTATCCTTGCTGAAGTCGTCATTGAAGGTGAAAGTAACGTTGTTTTGGGGCACGGCATTGCCATTTTAACCTTCGCATTTATGACCTGCTTAATTTTGTAAATGACCTGCAGACTACTGCAGGTGGCAGTTCTCACGAGGCTACTGACAGTTCAGTTTGGAGAGGCAGATGATTTTTTTTAATGATATTATAATACGGGAGATTTACGGGAAAATACTGTGGCAAAGCTCCGGAATAGATTCCAAGGCAGGCAGCTTTCGTCGAACAGCCTCTTTATTAAAGGGTAAGTTAGCTTTGAACAAAGCTGTTGGGGTAGCAGATGCAGAATCCATGTCTTATATTCATGAACCGGTCGAGGTGTTATGCAGCTTACAACTCAGCAACGCCTCTCCCACACCCCTCATTCACATTGCCAGTACACTCCCCACTGCTGACAACCTCAATCCTGATCATGGGAGCATGCACATCGACCACACAAACTAACATCTAAGATAAGGACATAAACTAAATAAACCAGAGGCAAACTTTAAACATTACAGAACACTCTAACAAAGACAAAAACCAAGCCATAATTGACAGTTGAACACTGGAGCATGCTGGGAAATTCCCAACGTCACACAATATCCCCAATCAGATCGCCACAATACTAATACGGAAGTTTCACGGCCGAAACGGGGGACTTGACAGCTATGACCAAAACGAGTACTCTTCACTATATGGGCAGTGGTAGTTTGATGGTTAGGGAAGTGCGCTTGTAATTGAAAGATTGCAGGTTTGAATCCCTAACCCTGCAAAGCACCACTGAGGTACCCTGAGCAAGGTACCATACCCAGGCACCTAATTAGCTGCCCCCTGCTATGTAATGAAAGTCACATACAGTATGGGTAAAATGCAGAGGTCACATTTTGTTGTTGTGCTCTGGTCCCATTCTTGTGGCCCTACTTATGCCTAATCACTCAATAGGTAATAGTGAACTAATAATTATAGTAGTTCGCTAGTATTTCATTAAGAATTATTGAGTATTGCTGGTCCCATTGGGAATTATCTACTAACTAATTATTATTTCTAATAACTACTAGTTCATTACTCGTCAAATGAACAGTGCTTTTTTATGGACTAACTGGAACGTATAGGTTACTGTTCTCAATGTTTTTTGGCATTTTTTTTTCCTTTTTGAAAAACAGGCTTGTTCCTTCCTGCTTCTTTGTATGTATGACATACAACTTATTCTACAAAATGTTACTGCCTAAAATTTGTATACAGTATCTACATTTTAATTGTTTACCTCACTTCAGCCCCTGTGCCAGTGTTCTTCAAACTGTGCTTTGAAGTCCAACTGAAGGGATGGTCGATCAGAGACTCATGTTTTGTCACATGATGTGCTTCACCACATATTGTTGATCTTTTCTAAACATATACAAATAAGTATTGTATGCATTTTAAAGAAGGAAGTAAGTCTTAATAATGACCTAAATTAAACTAATTAGGCGTCACCATGGCCCGGGACACATCAAGGCGGCCGTCGGCCGTTGGGCAACGTCGGACCGTCGGTCAGGCAACTTGGTTTATTTTGTTCCACGCGTCGGTTTGATGTGCTCAAATAAACAAATTGACCCCAGGCCAAGGCAACGGCACGCCTGCTTTCGTCGCCGCTAGTTCTTCGCCATCGGTTAGTTGTGTCCCGGGCTTTCACCGTCTGCACACCTGCCGTTAAGTTGAAATGCCGTCGTGGTGTGCTTTTTACGAGATTAGTCAGCATGCATGACTGTGTCTGACCGCTGGTTTTAAGGTTAGAAACTACGCCAGCTTTTTCTAATATATTGAATGGGCACAAGATTAAAAATAAAAACAGTAGTAACGTTACCACTGTATCCCACGAGTGTGTGTGAAAACACCAACTGTTGGTTTTTTAAGGAATTGTGGGATCACGTACAACATTTTAGAATTGATTTTATATTATATTTGCTATTGTTAGAACATCAGTGCTTAATACATTTTTTCATCATTTTATAATATGTTTTATGAAGCACATTACATCTATATTCAGAACCAATATTTATTTACTGTTATACTACCTTTTTTTGACACAGTGTTTACAACACCACTGAACTGAAGAAACTGTTTTATTTATAACAATCACTCCCTCCTTGCATACAAATCCAAACTCTTATTTATATTGCAATAAATAGAGGGGTCTGAGTTTGTCTATTTCTTAGAGCCAAGCTGCATAAACTACATATCATTCCTTTATGTAACATATCTAATTTGTACATTGATAGCTGTTATGTTATATTAAGTTTACTAAATATAGCAAAGCACGTAAGTATACTTTACCTGTGCATGCAGTTGTTTCCCCTCAGACGCCGTGCTGCAATGTTGATCATGCACGTAATTCTCAAAACACCCACAAGATGGCAGCGTTACAAAACCGATAACCGATTATGGTAAAATGCTTAAATATCGGGAAAAATATCGGTAAAACGATATATCGGTCGATCTCTAGTTTTGTCACTTATGTCCAACATTTTGTATACAGTCATGGCCATAAGTTTAGCATCGCGGCAGCAAAACCTTGACTGAGTCACTGCTAATAACTCTGTCGTTCAATGGCTGTAAGTTATGCTGCCAAACTGTTGTATATATAAAGTCTAAACACACACCAATGTAATTGCTGTAACATCAGTTGGATATATCTCTAGATATCATTGACATGGCTACCTAGAAGACTTCTTTCCCAAGCTGTCTGAGGCTAAAGTAAAAGCTGGTATCTTTGTTGGACCACAGATAAAGAAAATCATGGAGTGTCAGTAATTTCCCAGCACTCTCACAGATCCAAAAGGCAGCTTGGAGTAGCTTCATCGCAGTAGTACGGGAATTCCTCAGAAATCATAAGGCCGAGAATTATGGTAGAGACACTAGTAAGGAAAAATCAGGCTGTGGCATGTAGGATGTCGCTAAAGGTGCACATCCTGGATGCTCATCTACAATTTTAAGGTGAACATGGGAGTGTACTCAGAGGAACAAGGAGAAAGATTCCACCAAGATCTTAAGGAATTTGAGTGTCGATACCAAGAACAATACAACGACAATATGATGGGGAACTACATCTGGGGTCTTGTTTGTGACAGTGACGTAGTTTACAATCATCAGTCTAAAAGGACATGTAGTTTTTAAATTTAACTGGACTATATGGACACAAGTTAGAAGATTTGGAAAAAAATTGTCTCTTGCAAAGGCTGTTAGTGTTATCTAATGCGTGTTCTGAACTATTGATGTCCTGACCACAAAATCAAAGTTATTTTGAAATGAAAATGGTTTTCTATCATTTGGATATATATATACTAACAGGAACTAATAGTTATTTCACAGACACAAACACTGTTACATGGTGTTATGATTGGCTAAGAGAGTGCATGCTGAGCTTATGCAAAAAGAGCGGGGGTAAGCTTCAGAATAAATGAAGCGCAAACTTATTAAAGAATCGATAAACCACAGCTAATTATGTGTAGAGTTTCTTAATACTGCAAGTATTGCTCAAATTTGTCGGTGTGGACATGAGATACAGCAGAGGGAGCTGTTGTCCACAGAGGCAGTGTGACCCATTTTGAAAAGGACAAGATTATCTTCCAAGGTGACAGGATTATGCTTACACACCTATTACTTGGAATTAAATGCATCTTTTAAACATTCATTTCAAACATAGTCCGTAAATTGCCTTTTACTTATATGTAAAATTCTGTAAAAACTAAGATTTGCAATAAAAGTACACTGTGAGATGCTGCTTTAAAAAGGTTAGCGAAAAGCAATTTATTTTCTAAAAGTGGCAGGACTCAGACTTGAAGATGCTGAAGATTTTCAACCATAGATTTAATCTCTCTTTAGATATTTTATCGCCTCGTGATCTCCCTGATGGAAATGAAATTTTGAATTTAATTTACACATCCTTTAACTTGGAAAATGAGTTGGTCTGATAACTTGGAGGATCATGACTTTCCGACAAGACTTTGCTCGACCAGATAGAGGAAAATACATTGGATTCACTAGGCCTCTCTTAGTCTAGTGTTTAGTCATATGACATGCTTGGAATGAGCCTACCTGCTTTGGCTTTTGGGTACATTCCATTAGACTGCTGTCCTGATTGCTCCACCTTTAAGCAAACTAACAGAATATTCCGTGACCTACGGGACACAAGGCACCGTTGCTTGAGAGTCATTCAGCATCAAAGTTCTCTTGTCCTTTATTGTCACACTTCCTGTCTGCCTCCAGATTCAAGCAAACTAGGCATCTTTCCACCTGGCAGCCAAAGCTCACTCTGCTCATCTGTAGGTTATTGTCACAGTAAAGCATCCAGACAACTGAGTCCCAGTCATAGGGAAAGTGTAACTGAGGCGCTATTTAGAAGGAGTCTATGCAGGACCAATGCAGGCATCAGTCGGTGGTGAGGTTTGTGTGTCACATCAGCTGTCTACATATTTTGCAGTATGTCAATGCTTGCACTGCAATAGTAAATAGTTAATTTCCTTTGTTAAATAAGTGAATTTGTTTCTTGTTTTTGCATAGGTGGTGCAATTAATTCACATTTATCTACAGATATTATTTGAAAGAAGACTTAATATTGATATTTTGATATTTCTTAATAAAGAATTAAATATTTAATTAATTTTATTGAATTAATTTTATTCACATGACTGTATAATACATCTATGCATCTCATTCTGCATCCTGGCAGATTACATAGTCACTGGGACAGTGAGTGAGTATTCTCGCTCGCATTGGCTTGGTAAAATGGTTAACTGGTTATCAAAACTGAGTGAGCAAGTTGCAATCACAAAGGTATGATACGTGACAAAAGCAGGGCGTGCGCACAGCGTGCCGCCTCCCCCTGTCACAGAGAGCCTTTCAGCAGCTGTACATCATGGCTGCATTCACACAGCAGGCCTGGGGAAGCACTGACCATCATCCCGGCACTGTTTATTTTTCCACATGGAAAATCACCTGCACTTGTCAACACAGGTTTGGCATTTTAAACCATGGAGAAGAATCTTTCATTGGTTCATTACACTGGTATACAGTGATTTTGGTGCCAATGATGTCTGAATGGTTTTATATTACAGTTTTTCCCAATCATTTTCACACTTCACACAGTGGGCTGTACCAATAAAAACCTGAGCACATCACTTAACCTATGATGCAAAATGCCCTACAACCACCAAAACGTTTCACAAAACACTCACACACACACACAAAGCCATAAAACCTTACTCAGGAACTGGACTGACACACACACACATTTGCACTGCAACCTTGTGATTTTTGCACCACAACTTGCTTCATTGCACTACAACTTGTTTTATTTTGCTGCACTACAACTGGTTTGCACTCATTTGCTGCTCATTTATGTATTGTCTGTTGTCCTTGTTGTACTTGTCTTGTTTACTTGCTGTGCACTTTACATAGCTGTCTTGTCGTGGCATATGTGCAATCTGTTTTTTTTGTACTGTCTTAGTCCTTTTACGTAGCACCATGGTCCTGTGAAACATTATCTCTTTTCACTGTGTACTGTACCATGTACATTTTTGAAATTACAATAAAAGCAACCTTGAACCTTGATATATAAAGTGTGGCTGTATCCTCCAGTTTAGCATAAATTACTGTTATATTGCATTGTACAAATAAAATAAATAAGAACTACTTTTATGTATAAAAATTGTAATACCACCCAATTCAGAAATGCTGCAATATATGTCAATAGAATTCATGTGGGTGTTGACTTTCCTTTTTTGCAGCATGTAAATATTCATGCCTAGCAGACAGAGAAAGTTTGTTACAGTTGAGTATAGTAAATCTACAGTAAAACTATACTGAGTGTTTTACTGTAATAGAAACCAAGGAGCCATGTTTTATTATAATGTTTAAATACATAAATAAATTAATCACAAATTTAGCGGTGTAATTCAGTGGACTTTTTTTGTCCACGCAGTGCAATATTTACTGTATTACCCCCCAATAATTAAATAAATAAATAAAAAATATGATCAATTACACCAACAAAAAATACAAGTCCTCTCTTTCAATGGTTCAGAATGTAGAACTGTTGGACTGGTCTAATCCATTCTGTCCTCAGCATTTCTATAGATTTTCAACAACATCACATCGGATGTTGTCCTCTGCCATACTCCTAGGAAAGAATCTCTTAGAGTGTCTTATCCAGCCCTGGATGTCTTCTGCAGTTATGTCCATACACCTAGCCACCATTGCCTCTAGCAATGACATATGGTCATGTGGGCGGTGGTCATACACTTTCCATCTCCATGCAGAAAAAAGTTAAGGTGAGGAAAGGTGAGTAGGGTGGCAGGAATAATGGCATCATCCTGGGGTGGCCTGTAAACCATGCAGTGACCTGTCGAGAGTGGTGAAAGGCCACATTGTCCCATACGATTACATATGTTGGTAAATTTTGCCTTTCTTGATCTCATGGGGCAGAAAGTTCTTCCCACAGTTCATCAAGAAAAGTAACCAGAAGGGCTGTGTTGTATGGGCCAATTACAGCCCTGTGCAGGTGCAGTCCTTTTGCAGCTACTGCTGCACACATGGTGATGTTAGTGCCCCTCTGGCAGCCCTGTGTAGGTGCAGTCCTTCTGCAGATACTGCTGCACACATGGTGATGTTAGCGTCCCTCTGACCTGGAGCATCAATGGCGGCTCTTCTTCCTATCACATTTCTTCCATGGTGGCAGGAGCTCAATCCCAGGGGGAGCCACCATTGTGCCTCTGAGCAAGGCGTTTGACCCCAACATGATCCAGGTGGACAGTCCCTGTAGAAACAGTGCATCACTGTGAGTAGCTTTGGATAAGAGTGTCTGCTAAATGAATAAATGCAGATGTTTTACTGTAATATATGTGTTGCCATACCCACTGTTTTTGCACAAATTACATTGTGTTGCCTTGCAAAAAGGAAAGGGACACTCCATGACTGCATTTGTATAGATGGTATAGATGGTAACAAAGCAGCAAACAAAAATAAAATTATGACATTCCTGATAAAAGCACAATTACTTGTGTTAGTGCAAGTGTATAATGTCCTTTGTCTGTCAAAATAGAGTGCTCTAGATTAGGTTTTGACCTGAAAGTTAACTGGTTTGAACAGATTATCTAAACATCTGAAAAATCGGCTCTGGTCAAAAATTTTGCTGGTGGTGAACACTGACTGAGAGAAGTTTTCATGAAATTTGGGGGAAGTGGTGATTGAATGTATATTGTGTCAAAGCAATGCAAACGTATACATAGTTTAGCTCTCATGGATCAATGGTATGGTATATTGAAACATGTTTAAATGATTGGGAAAAACTGTATGTTTATGGTATTGATTAAGAATAAGACTGTCTTATTATCTTAGAAAGAGTCAGATTCTGAGTTTTGAAGCCAGAAGTGACGACAAGCGCGCACCTGCTTCTCGGATATCTGAGAAATATCTCTGTTCAGCACAGAGAATCCAGAGTTCAGAATCCAAGACGGGTGCACCCTTTATCAACAGAAGGGAACGTTGTAGTTTTATACTG
Source organism: Brevimyrus niger (assembly GCA_015164015.2). Classification (NCBI taxonomy): domain Eukaryota; kingdom Metazoa; phylum Chordata; class Actinopteri; order Osteoglossiformes; family Mormyridae; genus Brevimyrus; species Brevimyrus niger. The sequence continues at coordinate 15,590,498 of JAABNY020000002.1, read as the reverse complement.
TTTAAGCACAATTTCTCATTTGTGGCTCATTAAATTAGTCGCACACACTATACCGTCCAACTTATCTGTGGACATGTTGCTATGGAGTTTTATACAAGCACTGCATGTAATGTGCTATCAACTGATATTGCTAACAATGGCAATTAACCAGGCTAGAATAGAATTCATAATTAGTCTAATTACTTGTCGAATTTACGGCAGTTTGGGCTGAATGTAAGTGAACTAAAATAAATACTATTTAAACTGAAGTACCTTAAATCTGACAAGTTGTCCAGCTAAGTAAAAAATCTTTCTTTTTGACATGGGTCTGTGGTATTGCACTTTTGTGGCAGATAGAATGCATTCGACTCATGTTTAATATATTCAATAAGCATGTGAAGTGCATATATAATTCTCCTTGAGTCTGTTTGCTTATGCAAAACGAAATATGATTAATATAGATTAAAAATGAATGATATTTAATCGTGATTAATCAAAATTAATCTACGGCAACCCTGTGTTTCATCTAATTTAAATTTTTTATCGTTTGACAGCACTATTTCAGTTACAACCAGTAAGAAAACAGTCTAACATCAACCAAAAAAATATATATATATATATCTAACATTTATTATATATATATATTGTGGACTTGGAGAAGGCATTTGACCGTGTTCCTCGGGGAGTCCTGTGGGGATTGCTCCGGGAATATGGGGTGCCAGGCTGCCTTATAAGGGCTGTTCGGTCCGTGTATGACTGGTGCCAGAGTCTGGTTCGCATGGGCGGCAATAAGTCGGAGTTGTTTCTGGTGAGGGTTGGACCCGGTCAGGGCTGCCCTTTGTCGCCGATTCTGTTCATAAGTTTTATGGACAGAATTTCTAGGTTCAGCCAGGGTGTTGAGGGTGTCTGGTTTAGTGACCTCTGGATTAGGTCTGCTTTTTGCAGATGATGTGGTCTTGTTGACCTTCAGCTCTTGCTGGGACAGTTGGGATAGCTGCGATGAGAATCAGCACCTCCAAATCCGAGACCATGGTTCTCAGCTGGAATAGGGTAGAATGCTCTCTCTGGGTCGGGGATGGGGTCCTTCCCCAAGTGTAGGAGTTTAAGTATCTCGGAGTCTTGTTCATGAGTGGGAGGACAATGGAGCGGGAGATCAACAGGTGAATCAGTGCGGCGTCTACAGTGATATGGCCGCTGTGTCAGTCTGTCATGGTGAAGAAGGAGCTGAGCCAAAAGGCAAAGTTCTCAATTTACCAGTCGATTTACAGTACGTTCCTACTTTCACCTATGGTCACGAGCTCTGGGTAGTGACCGAAAGAACGAGATCGCGAGTGCAAGCAGCCGAAATGAGTTTCCTCCGCAGGGTGGCTGGGCTCTCCCTT
>JAABNY020000002.1:15569068-15579598 GCA_015164015.2 Brevimyrus niger | reverse complement strand
TTAAGAGTACTAAGTTCTTAATATGTTACATGGTTGACATAAAATTGTTCTTAAACTGTTGTTAACCTTATACAGTTCATATAAAATATTTTACTACAGTATTTGGTTCAGAATCTTTTTTCTAGATTTTCCTCCTTAAAAATTGGGTGCGTTTTATATGCCGGTGCGTCTTATACAGTATGGCGAAAAATACGGTAATTAAAAGTTATAACACTGGTAACGGTTATAACAGTTAATAAATGTACTGAATACAGATTGCACTCGTATCCAACTTAAATTTCACGTTAGTCGCTGCCAAAATATCCGTCCGTTCGGGGCGCTTATTCTCCCTCCCTCTCGGGTGCCCCTGAGGGTATTTCCTCTAGGGTTCTTCGTAACGTACGTTGGGTGCTCCCTTTCAAGAGCTGCAGCTTGGGTTGCTAACCTTCCCTGCCCCATGTGCTGTCACTCTGAGCTGTCCACTGTCTCTCCAGTTGCCCACCGCACTTTCGACGTTGTCATTTAGCCTTTTCCTGGAAGTCAATGGCGCCGCCATGCTCGGTCAGTACTGAAATACACCTTGTGGTACAACCTGGACACATCTTCAGTGATGTAATTGGGGTCATGAGGTGTTTCAGGTCCTACATCAGACACCCTCCCTCGGTTAACCCAGCCGGGGATGATCAGGCCCAGACTTGTGTGCAGGTAGCGCACTACAGCACACATCCCCCCTCCCCAACCAGAGCCAACATTGAAGCCTTTTCCGCAGCTTCCATGATGTTCTTCATGACAGGTCATGAATAATATAATTAATTCAATTACTGTTCTGCTCACTGGAAAACAATGGACCAACCAGTGTTGAGCAATTTGGACATTGTACATGTATTTCTGTTAGCATTAGCTATAATGTTTACAATCAATTATACATATTTAACACAATTGGCACTAATGAAAGGTAGTTAAATCTAAAGGCTGCAGAAGATGTGTTATGTTTTTATTACATATTTGAACACAACAAATCTGGTATTCTATCAGTAAACGGCTAGTTTTAAAGGTGTTTTCTATTTGTCTTTTGGAAAAGTTGACCTGGACACCAACAATTTTTTTTTCCACATTTCAATGTTGAGTCAATGCCACCCTAGATGTCACTGCAGAACTCACAAACCGGTACAAAATTGTTGAACTAATTAATAAATATGTCAGAACTGTAACAAAGGTATGATCATTTTTGATTATTGGTACCTGTGTAAATGAATAAATTGGAATAACAGGTGTCATCTGTTTCCTTTATAGTTATCTGGATTCAATAACGACAAGATAATGAGCTCAGAATCAGAATTCGATATTAGTGTTATAAAGGTAAACCAAGCCGTCAATGACGACTACAAGGACACAGGATATGACCGTGGGCACCTGAACCCCAATAGTTTCCAGATGGGTGATGCTTGTGAGGCAACATTTACACTGACTAACGCTGCACCCATGGATGCCTGTTTTAACCGTGTACACTGGAAAGACTGGGAGGCAAATTCGCGAAATAAAATAAAAGGAAAGCTCCAAGATGATGGAGGCAAAGCAACAGCCTACATTATCACCGGTACTGTTCCCAGTCCAAATGACAGAATACCAAAAAAAGGGGAATTAGATGAAAATGATGTACGTGACCTTGACAGAGTGACGGTCCCCACTCATGTCTGGACAGCTCTCTGTTACAAACACCTGACTGATGATCGTAAGTCATTTTCCCTTGCCTACATAGGACAGAACCAGCCAGAGAGTAACATACAAATGATGTCTGTTCAGGAATTGAATTCTAGACTGAGAAACCTGTCTCCTCATTATCAGGCAGTTCAGATATTTGAGGATGATTGTTCCTCTGACAATCAGAGATCACAGGAAGTTATATCCAGTCTGTACAAACAAATCCAACTGTCAGTGAGCCAAAGACTCCAGATACCCCCTGATGTGTTGATCAGTTTCCAAAAACAGCCCAGTAGCACAGACCTTAAGTCACACGAAAATCCAGCAAAAAGACCCAAGGTTATTAGCATAATGAGATCCTATGATAATGCACTCTCCTTTTTCAAAGAGCTGGAAAACATGAAGTATTTGACTGAATCAGCATGTCTGTTGACTAAAGTTACAAGGTTGGATGGGGATGCATATGGAGTTTCAAAGAGGAGCCTTGCATCACTGCATGAAGTTTTGGAATGTCAGCAGGTCCTGGAGAATTCGGAGTATCGATCAAAGACTGCAGCCGATGGGTCTTCCTGCAAGAGCCCAGTGTCTCCTGTGTACTGTGTATGTGGTACATCTGATATTCCCATTCATGATGAGCTCAGAAAGAGGGATTTTGGTCAAGGGTCCAAGCATGATAAATGTCTGGTTGTCCCAGAGATATCACTTGCTGAGGAGATGACCACGGCAGATTTTCAGAGTGGCCTGCGTTGCTGTGACACACAAAGTGGATTAATTCCCTATTGTACCTCCCCCTGCCTGTACCAGGAGAAGCTCAGGGACTACCGGTGTTACTCAGGACAGTCCTACATACAGTGCTCACCCCAGTACTCACTCATCACTGCTAAAGGAGAGAAATGCAAAGATGATCACCCCTGTGCCACATATGGACAGGACCACTACTGGTGTGAGAAAGCTTCGGGGTCCACGGATTACTGCAGTCCGCCACTGCCTGACAGTATAACAGTAACTGGCAAAAAATGTCGTACTAATCATGCATGTGCCAAATATGGTAAAGAATCACACTGGTGCTACACTGATTATAATAACAACTCGGACCGCTGCTGCACTCATAATGATCGCTTTTCAGCTGCAAATGGCAAAACCTGCAAGCCTGATCACCCCTGTGGACACCATGGTAAAGACTACTTATGGTGCTTCACAACAGAGAGCAAGGAGGAAGTGTGCTGTGTGGGGGAGTGATATTTAAAAACAGTTTTATTTCATATTTGGAGCAGTTAGTAACCATGCTTCTTTTGTTTATACATGATTATACATGAAAAGTGCCTCGTGCTTTTTATGCTTTGCACATATAATTTCATTATAAGCTTTTGCATAGATCCAGATATGCGCATCTGAATATTACTCAGTAAAAATTATGTACCTACAGGAAATAAACATTTTAACCTCGGCAGGGTTACATTGTTTTTCTTTACAGATCTCTTCATTTGATACTTTACACAACACAATAATATTTTCTACTAAAATAGATTCAGCAATTGCCTCTTGTGTATGTAAATAAAGCAGTGGTAAGATCTTACACTGAGTTTCAGTACAACATTAATACAGTTTCTGTGGTTGGAAACTGTGCTCAGATACTGACTGTAAGGAATCCACTTGCAGAGTCTCATTTCAGCAAAATGGTGTTTTATTGAACAGTAAAAATAATATAATGTAATACAGTGTAGACATACACTGGGTATTGAAGGGCAGCTCAAATACAAATAGGCTGTAGGCTCAACAATTTTAACCATTATAAATGGCAGTCTTACCTCAGGGGTGGTACCTAAACCTTTCAGACATGCAGTTGTGCAGTCACTTCTTAAAAAACCTGGGCTAGATGCAGATTCCCCTGCAAACTTTAGACCAATATCCAAGTTGCCTTTCTTATCTAAAGTTGTATATAATCAAATAATTTCACACTTGAATGCACATAACATCCAGGAGATTTTTCAATCTGGTTTTAAAGCAATGCACAGTACTGAATCAGCAATTTTAAGAGTTTTTAATGATATTATTTTATCATTTGACTCTGGTTACAGTGTGGTTCTTATTTTACTGGATCTAAGTGCTGCTTTCGATACTGTCGACCATGATATTTTAATCTCGCGTTTGGGACATTGTGTTGGCATAACAGGTGTGGCTTTGAAATAGTTTAGGTCTTACTTGAAAGATCGAACCTTTTCGGTTCGTCTAGGTAATTATGAGTCCTCCTGCACTCCACAGTCTCATGGAGTCCCACAGGGTTTCATCTTGGGCCCAATTTTGTTTTGTCTTTATATCACCCCATGGGCTTACAGTAATTCTCAGGAGACATGGTGACTCCTTTCAGTGTTATGCACATGACTGCCAGATCTATGTTTCCCTTAAATGGAAGGATGGACTGTCTGTGAACTCTCTGCAAACATGTTTGAAGGACATCAAATCTTAAATTTTCTTTGGTTTAATGAATCGAAGACTGAAGTGATGGTGTTTGGACCTGGTTCTGCTGGTGATCCCTTCGTCGGTTTGAAAACTCTGAAGTCATTTTGAAAACTGGAGATTGTATATTTGGGTTTTAAAATGGATCCTGAATCAAAGCTTGAAAGCCAGATTCAGTCAGTGGTTAGATCTAGCTTCTTTCACCTGAGGCAACTTGCCATAATTAAGCACTTTTTTAGGATGACAACACTTTGTAACCAATGCCTTTGTAACCATTCGGCTGGATTACTGCAATGCACTTTATTCTGGGGTGAGTCAGTCCTCTATTTCTCGACTGCAGCTTGTTCAAAATGCTGTTGCATGTCTTTTAACTGGCACTCTCAAATATGAGCATGTCACCCCAGTTCTAATTTCTCTTCACTGGCTGCCTGTGTATTTTAAGATCCATTTTTAAATTGCTTTTATTTGTTTATAAGTGTCTGTCTGGTGTTGCCCCTCTGTACCTCTCTAAGCTCCTTCATCCATACGCACCCTCTCTGTCCCTCAGGTCAGCTGACCAGCTCTTTCTGAGCGTGCCCAGGACAAGTCGGAAGCTCAGAGGGGATCGGGCTTTTGCTTTGGTAGCACCTAAATTGTGGCATGAACTGCCTTTATATGTCAGACAAGCATCAGTTTTTAAATCACTTCTCAAAACACAATTGTTCATTTTGGACTTTGGTACAGCATGAAATGTTGACATTTTTTAATTGTTTTAATAGATTTTTTTATAATGTACTTTAGATAAGATTTTAAGTTTATTTTTGGCATTTATTCTTATTCTGATACATTTGTAGCACTTTAGTTGCATTGCCAATAAAGTTGTCATGGTCGTATATTCCACAAGCAATACTGTAGCACTTTGTTGCATTACCAATAAAGTTGTCATGGTCGTATTTTCCACAAGCAAAACAAATTTGAACATTTTGCATATAAACTAATGTGGACCATTTAACCATAAGTTATGTTAACTGGAACCTATAATATTTAATAATTCCATTGCGATGGGTCCTGCAGGGATGCAGACCTCAAGGTTAACTGGTGTGACGTCCTGCTCCCAACAATCCTGATTGTGTGCCACACCCACCTCGTTACCTCTTGTTTTGCCCTAATTGGAGTCACCTGTTGCTTGTTAAGTCTAGCTTGTGTTTTGTATTTAGTCTGTGTCTCAGTCAGTCTTCCCCAGATCTGTCATTGTAGTACCATGTGTGAGTGCCTGCGTCTTTTGTTCCAAGTAAAACCCGTCTTTGTTGATTTACCTGACGACTCCTGCCTGGTTTCGTGCTTGCATCGCTCACGCCAGTCGCTACATTAAACGGCGAACATTACAATTAGGATGCACACCCCTCCCTGTTGTGCCTGAAAAGAAAAATAGACAAACTGTTAAGTGGCAACCTCATGATTGATCCCTTTTAACCCTTAATAAACAAAAAAAATTCGTGATACCAGCCTGCCAGGCACCTGATTATGCTGTGAAATGAAACCCATTAATCTGAATAATTTTTTCAAGGTCCCCTGTGGCTTCACTCAATTCCTGCATAGAACAAAGCAGAAATTCAGAAACACTCATTCGGGCCTTGAATCAATCTCCCTGTGTTTACACATTCCAGCAGGTAATGCGAGAACCAGTCATAGATTTGTATTTCTAATGATGTCGAGATATGATGATACAGTATTAGTTTGGCGAGCCGAACGGAATCGCGTGAGGAGGAGGGTTGAGTTATATCTTCCTTTTTCGGTGACGCTGGCATGGGACCTTGAGGGTAAACAAGGAAAAGCTGTTATCACAAAAAAAGATACAAATAAAGCTACATTCACAAGAGGCACAATCACATCTCTGACCTCATTCAGGCCACACACAGAGGGCTCCACTACAGGCTACTGGACAAACAGGGTGCAACAATATATCCAGACGCTGGGACATAAGAGACAGGTGGAACAAATCAAAGCCAATGATTGTGGTCGACTGACTCACCGTCCAATCCCGTCTATCCTACAGGGTGGTTTAGCTGGATGTGAGTGTGTGTGTGTGTGTGCGTGAAACTAGCGTGAGTAAGCGGCCCGTCTTCTGCTCGGCGGCACTCAGCATACGCGGAGCTACTGCGAGCCGCTCCACCTGTCACATTCATTACTGGCGACGTGAGGAGCCCAGCACAGGGCAGGGGGCTAATGGCAAGCCAGTAATTAAAACAAACAAAACAGTGGGTCGCCTGGTGAGGTGCCTGTAGAAAATTTAAACTCTGTTTGATCCAAATAAATTAGATCAGGGGTCGGCAGCTGGGGTCCTCACGAACTGCAGCGTAGGGGGTTTTGACTTTAGGTTGGCTTTCGTTTAATTATGCTGGATCCAAATATTGAATCACCCACAGAAAATGATGTTAAAATGGTCCCTCTGATGTATCGTCATTTCTCATCCTACTTAAAGGTCAATGTTAGGGTTTCTTTTGCCCCATAAAGGCAAAAGTCTGTCTGTGCTTGATGAATTTCAGCCAATTAATGTTGCTGGTTCTTAATTTCATATACAATTAAGTATAAAAGACTGACTACAGTATAAAATATCCTATTTGGGTATTCCTGTTAAACTTTCACAAGGAATTCAATGGCCTAGGACAGGGGTGGCAAACCTGATCCATGGAGAGCCTGTCATAGATGCAGGCGGCTCGGGTGCGGGAACGAGGCATGGCAGACACAGAAGGTGAGGGACCCAACGAGGCATGGCAGACACAGAAGGTGGGGGACCCAACGAGGCATGGCAGACACAGAAGGTGGACGGCCCACTTGCGGCTCCAGAACAAAAACGGGGTTTAATAAAGTGAACTAAAAAAGAACACAAGAAAGGACTAACCAAACAAAGGGACCACGGGGGGTTAAAAGTAAAGGGGATAAACTAAGACTAAATAACAGAACTAACACAGAGGATACCTAACATCATCATAATAATAATGATAATGATAATGATAATGATCATGATAATCAATACAATCAAAGCCAAATACAAACAACGAACCACTGGGGAATTGGACAGAAGCAGGAAATAAAATACTAAGGGGTAACAAGACTAACACAGGACAGGTGAGGCTAATTGAGAGCAGGGAAACGGGGCACAGGTGAAACTAATACTCAAAGGAACTAAACAGGGAAACTAAGAACTAACCAAGGACACAGAAACCAACACTAGGGAATTACAAATAGGTAAAGACACAAGCAGGGGCACAAGGAACAAAACAGAAACCAAATACAAAACCAGACACAAAAACCAGAGAAACTTAAAACACTAGGAAGAAAACTACAAAAACAGAGGGGGGTGGGATTCAAACACAGGACAGAACGTTCACAGACAGCTCAACATGAGCCATGTGGCCAGACAGGTAATAGAAGGGAACAAAGACAGAACACAAAGAACGGGATGACCAGCAACAGCAGCTGGCCAAACGGGGAAGAGACACAGAGTAAGACAACGGGAGCTGACCCTGACAGAGCCGCTGTGGGGGCGGGTCTTTGGGATGGCCTCTTAATCAGCAAATAGTAAAGCAATGGTTCTCAACTCCAGGCCTGGGGACCTTCTGTTATTGGATGACTGGGAGGTTATACCAAAAACCCGCACTCGAGGCGGCTCTCCGTGGATGGAGTTTGCCACCCCTGGCCTAGGAGGAACCAATTTCTTCACCATTACAGGTATTGTGTGTTATACTGTTTTTCATGACTGATCTGTGTGATTTTTCATGACTGATCTGTCTGGTTCTCCCCATGCCATGTAGGTTCCCTCTAGCTACTTTAGTAGTTGGTTTTCTTTCAGTTTTTGCCATCCCGTCAGGGGCGGGCAGAACGGAGGACATGGGACCAGGTATTCGGGCAACAAAAGGAGGTTTATTAACAGGGCCACACTGAATTGGAAACAAACAAAATTACTGAGGATGCCAAGGAGAAATGTTAAGGAAGGGGATACACATGAGCACAACATCAATGGGTCAGCAGTCAGATGCAAGATGCCAGCCAGTAGAGTAGCATTTCTTGCTATGCTGTGGATGGGCTCTTCTTCAGCACGGTTGGGCATGCTCGCTTTGACCCACAGGGCCTGGAGAAGGTCCACTATGGCTGTCACCTTCTCCACTAGGGTGCACTATGTGCCGCTGTAGCTCCTGGAGACGGTCATCCTCTCTGAGAAGAGGTGCGCTGCTGGCTGCACAAGCAGTGCTAGATGCTCTTGAAATAAGCGGTGGCAATCAGCAGCAAGAGCCCAGGGAATTGGGTGGGGCTTGTCAAGTTCTGTCATTCTGTCGTGAGCAGGTGGAACAGAGGACATGGGGGCAGGCATACAGGTACTGTAATAGAAGGGGTTTTAACAGAGCTAAATAGAACTAGGAATAAATGAGGTTACTGAGGATGCAAAGGAGGATGGCTAGGGAACAGGCTATATGTACTGTAAGCACAACGTTACTGACTAAACTGGGAAATCACAGGACTGGGGAGAACCAATGAGAAGGCTAAGAGGAGGCAGCTGGGCATGATTATTACAAACAAAATATCATGTAAATATGGAAACAATACTCCTTCAGTACAGAAGTTTGGTTCTTTTTTGATTATGCTTGCAGTCCCTTCATGGTGGCAAGTGACAGTGACTTGCATAATCGCATTTGCCTGTCGATGATCATTCACATGACAGAGCTTGATCAGCCTCTATAGAGCCACCCCCCCCCCCCTCACAGCCTGAGGTATATTATAGGCAAGGACACTGAAGACTTATGTCACTATGATTATCAACAGTGTTCAATGGCCTGTGCCCAACCTGGGAGAGTGAGGGACACTGGAGCTGAATTTCAATCCATCTATCACCAGACATAGGTATCAGAGTGAAGGACAATCCTACCTTCTCATGGCCTCTCTCTCCCCACCACTCTCTTACACATGCTTTAACAGATTTCAAAGTATTTCCGTCTTACACTGTTGGATTGAATTGAGCTGAAAGTGGACTGATCCTGTCAGTGAATCCCCAGACTAAAACACAGAAGTCCTGGGGAACATTTTTTGGGGCTACTGTATACCTGTATATGGATGGTATAACAAAAGCCCACTAGACTAAATTGAAGAATATTTAAACATACACTCATAGTTCACATATTACAGTATTTCTCAGGCGCTTAACTACTTTTTTCAGAACAATAACCACATTCTCAAATCAGCCAATGCAGCCGACATAACACTAACAAATCTGGCAGGACTCAACCCATTTTCAAAAACGCTCTATGTGAATCAAAATACTAAATAGCGATTGCAAAATTACATAACTCACTCAAAGAGTAACACAAACAGAGTCAAACAGGAGACACATACAAGCAATCAGTAAACACTCAGACAAAAGACTCACTCACTGCAGTAAAATCAGTACACAGAGAGAGAGCAACAATGTACAAAAATTAGAACACACATCTTCTCTGCAGGTTAATGCACACACAAATAAAGAAAATAAATTTGTCATGTGATCAAAAACAAAGCAGTGTGATTTACTTTGCCTGATCTCTTCAGGCCACATGTTTTCATCAACAGCGCAAACAATATTTTCCCTGGCAATAAACCGTGGGATAAACCGCAGAGAATGTCCTATCCAGCCTTGGCAATCTGCCTGTGACTGCTCTACATGCCTCTGTCATGGCATCTAAAAGTGGCAGTTCCTCATATGGATGCTGATCATAGACTTTCCATCACTATGGAGAAAAGATTCTATACTGTAATTGGATTGAGGAATGGAGAATATGGGGTTAGAAATTCCATTGCAATGTGTGGATGAGTGACAAAGCATTCCCAGTTCAGACTCCAAAAGTGCTCTGTAAAGATCAAGGAACACAATAAGCTTCTCAGAGTTATATGGCCCAACTGTAGGGATGTATACCACCACTGTGCACATTGTAATGTTTGCATCTCTCTGCCCTGCTATCTGCACTGTTGCTTGTTGCCCAATGATATTCCTTTCATGCCTCCTGGTCTAGGCCAGATTGAAGCAGCTTCATCTACATACAAGAATATCAGGTAGTGACGCTTTATAGACCCTGTCAATAGTTGATAAGCTGCCTCAATCAATGTTGTGGAATGTTGTGTGATCTGCAATTACAACAGCCTGTATTTCCCATAAATGGACTGTACTGTTCCTTAGGACCATCTGAACAATTGCTGCCTTATGGTCTGCAGTGAACAGCCTGCGGTGCCCACCAGCTGCAGGTCTTCTGTCAATTCTATAGAGACATACACTCACCTAAAGGATTATTAGGAGCACCATGCTAATACGGTGTTTGACCCCCTTTCACCTTCAGAACTGCCTTAATTCTACGTGGCATTGATTTAACAAGGTGCTGAAAGCATTCT
>JAABNY020000002.1:15552779-15564866 GCA_015164015.2 Brevimyrus niger | reverse complement strand
GATAACGTAGTGCAAGCTGAATCCTTGGGTTCCTTTAAATCAGAGCTAGATAAGATTTTAACAACTCTGAGCTATTAATTAAGTTCATCCCAAGCGAGCTTGATGGGCCGAATAGCCTCCTCTCATTTGTATAGTTCTTATAAAAAAGCCTAACAGTTTCTCTGGGTGCTGCTATGGCTCATAATTCTGCTTAAAGATGAAGGTCTAGGTGCTCATCAACAGCTCCATGGAGTTATATAAAAGAAAGCAGCTGGAAAAAGGTAGTCATTCCTCATTTTTGTACAGTTTGGGTACAGAGATATAATTACCTGAGTTCGAAAGCCCAGGGCAGAAGAATGAAAATGACTGAAGTGTGTACTCTTAGTCAGTTATTTAAAATGTGATGTATGTCTCAAGTGTAATTATTAAACTTCATGACAAAAAGATGAGTAATGGGAATTAGTATAGCATAGGTGACACATGGGCTGCATGGACACATGCATTGAAAATACAATGACCAGACTAGGGAAACGAACAGAAACATGGACTAAATACACTGGACTAATGACAACAGTGAGAAACAGCTGGTAAACACGGCGATCTACACAGGGTTAACAAGGGAGCATGGCACATGGAAAGAGTGGATGATCGGGGCTTGACAGCCTCCCCCCCCCCATGCAACCCGGGCACGCCTAAGGGAAGCAAAGTGACGAGACCAAGAACACCATGAAACCTGGGGAAACAAAAGCAAAAAACATTAACACACCACGGGGAACAATACAGACACACAAAATTGGTACAAGGAGGGCAAGTCAAACAACAGGGAACGCGGACAAGCACAAAGACACCGAAGACAGAAACATAGGAGCGGGGAACACTAAAAGGGACAACGGAGGGACTACACCAGGGGGGACACCAACAGGAGGCACACAGAGACCAGAAGGGTACCAAGGCACAGAGGCGAGAGGAGGAAACACAGGGGGTATGACGGTACGAAAGAACGAATGGGAAACACAGGGGACACAAAAGGACCAGAAGGGAGCAAAGACACGGAGGGATGAGGAGCAAACATGGAGGGTACATAGAAACCAGAGGGGAATGACAGAGAAGCAGGACGGAGAGTGAGCACAAGGGGCAAGGGGAACCGAGGAGCTGGAGGGACCCTCTGTAAGCATGAAGAGGAGACTGCTGGAGCAGCAGGCGACCATGAAGCCAGAGCAGGTGCTCAAGGGGCGAGGAGGATGGTGAAGGGGCTGGCAGAGAAAACGAGGAGGGAGGTGAAGGGAACTGTAGCCACAGTAAGTGGAGGTACAGCCACAGCCTGCCCAGATGCAAGCGACCGAGAAAAGGAGGTGTTGGCTCGGGTGAACCCTTAGAAGGGTCCAAGAGTGTAGTCAGGGTAATCCCAGAGGGATCCCACTACAGCTCCTCCTCCAGCTCCAACAAGGAGGAAGGACTGGTGGTCAGGCCATTAGGGGGCCCCTCAGGGACTGAAACCAGAGTGTTGGGAACTGGGGCTACTGGGGCCGAGGGATCATAAACCGGGGTTCCTGGGGCTGAGGGATCAGGAACCAAGAAGGTTATTGCCAAGGGTTCAGGGACTAAGGGGGATGTAGCCACGGTGTTCAGGACCAGGGGTCCAGGGACCAGAAACCAGAAGAGGCAGAACATCCATTGCCGACGGCACAGGAGCCATGGGAAGCGGCACATCAGCCAATGGCAAAGGCACCACTGGGGCTGGGGGTGCAGAAACCCTGGGCGCCAGAACAGGAATCCTTGGGTGCAGGGACCGCTGGGGACGGAGCATCCTCTACTCGGACTGGAACCCCTGGGGGTGACATGTCATCCACCAGGACAGGGGCTAACGGAGATGGCGCATCAACCACCAGAAGTGCAGCCTCTAAGGGCAATGTGTCAGCCACCGGGTCTGGGGCCTCGGAAGGTGGTGCGCTGGCCGCCAGGAAGGGGTCCTTGAGAGGCGGTGCGTCGACTGCTGGGACTGAATCCTCACAGGGTGGCACGTCGGCCACCTGGACTGGGAACTCAGACCCTGGCATCACGAGGACAGGAACTGACAGGACTAGCTCCTTGGGCACCAGAGCAGGAACCACGAGCACGGAGACCTCGGGCACTGGAGCAGTAACCGCGGGTGCGAGGACCTTCGGTACCGGAGCAGGAACTGCGGGCGCAAGGACTGTAGGGGCAAGAGCACAGACCTCAAGGGCAAGAACCTCAGGAGGCGGTGCAGGAGCCATTGGTCAAGAACCACAGAGGGCGCTGCAGGAGGTGCTGGGCCAGGACCCATGGTTGAGGGCACTGCAGGAGGCACCGGGCCAGGATCCTTGGCTGAGGGTGCCGCAGAAAGTGCTGTGCCAGGACCCTTGAATGACGGCACTGCAGGAACCACCGAAATCACAGGGGGCGCAGCAGGAACCATGGGTGAGAGAGCAGGAATCGCAGGAACCATGGGGGGAGAAACAGAAGTAGTAGCCACCGGCACAGGAGCTATGGAGGGTAGAGCATCCACCACTGGCCCAGGGATGACGGAGGAGGAACTGCTGATGTGGCTGTGGGTTGCACTTCAGAGGAAGCTTGCCCCATTCTAAAATAGAGCAGCCTTCTCAGGCTCTCTGCCATCTTCTTCATTTCGCCAGGCGGGGAAGTTAGTGTAATGGTGGTGAACTCCCCTTGCAGCTGTTGACAGAACTGGGGAGTCTCACAACGTTGAATTCCCCACCAGTTTAGGCCTTGGAGGGCAAGGAAATGCCAGGCCAGAGTCTCCGGTGCAGGTGCCGCAGCAGGCAGACAAGCCTCGGCCGCTGGTGCCGCAACAGGCGCAGGCAAACCTGCATGAAGAGGGGCGTTCTGTGTAGACAAAGCAACTGAGTGGTGGGCTCTGGGGCGCAGGTGAAGCAACAGGCAGGCGTACCTCTGGGACAGGTGACATAGCTGCGCAGGCGTTGGGTGCCAGCTCAAGGAGGGCAGTCACAGTGAAGGTGGAGATCCCGGAAGGGCTTCGGACACACCCGCCATTTGCGACCCTTCCACTTCTTTCAAGGAGCAGATGCAGCATGGGGCTATGGGGAGTTCGGGCTGCCCAGATGGTTCAGGCAACCCACTGTCCAGGTACACCTGCCATATCATTGCTTCCACAGCTGTATCTCATCTTCCGTACCTCCTCCAGAATCTTCCTTGAACGGAAAGTCAGACCTCTGTCAGCTCGGTCTTCCCTCACCTCGGGCTCCATCAGCTTCAGGTATTCTTCCTTCGTGAGACAAAGCCTTTGTTTTGGGTGTCAGGTCATTCTGTCGTGTTGTACCGCACGCCGAGCACAGACAAAAGAGCAGGACACTGGGAATCAGGAAAACACAAGGTTTTAATGAAAGGCAATGCAGACTGACAATACAATGACCGGACAGGGGAAACAAATGGAAACACAGACAAAATACATTGGACTAATGACAACAATCAGAAACAGCTGGTAAACACGGGGAATTTACATGGTGTTAACAAAGGGGTGGGGCACATGGAAGGAGCGGATGATTGGGGCATGACTATGGGGCCCTGAAGGTCAAAACACAACAACATTTCAGAAAGCACAACAACATTACAGAAAACTACCCTTGGAGTGATATGGCTACTGTCCAATAATGAACAAGAAGTGTGGCCCTACCCTTTTGCCTGTCACTCACAATATTATTACCTGCATGCACATTACTTCTTCAACAATAACCAATTCCTGATACAACTTGTTAGCAGTGAAAAAAACTATTGTGTATAGTGGCCCTGTGTAAAAAGATAGCTGCCAGGAAAAAGATCAAATGCATTTACTTCAAGGATTCAAAGTTTTTATTTCCAGATTACAATGCAATTCTTACTTGAATTTGTTCTTCACAGGCTAGACAATTAAACAAATAAAGCAGTGCAACATTACAGTAACTAACAATAAAGAAACCACTAACTTACAGGTACTATTAGAGCATTTATGTCATTTATTTAAACTTTATTTTACCAGGTAAAATATTAAATAGTAGATAATGTCACGCGATGTAAAACACGGACTGGGGAAACAGGCGAAGGAAGGCAGGAACGGGGTAAAATAAAGGGGTTTAATTGGGGAACACAAGGGCATAAGGGAAAAATCACACGGGATTCCACAACAACGTTCAACACTACAATGGCAGAACTAGGGAAACAAACTCTGACGTGGACTTAAATACAGCAAACTAAAAAATACAATTGAAAACAGCTGTGAAAGACTGGGAATTGACATGAGGTTAACAAGGCGGCCATGGCACATGAGGAGCGGCACGATCGGGACGTGACAGATAATGCATTAGAACTTTCGAGAATACAAACGTCATGCGTGTAACTAAAATCTTCAGCCAATAATTTGGGCAAAGAAATCTAACCATGATTACGGTGACCAGATAATCCATGTCAGGGAGGACACACTGAACTAGGACAGGAATTGTAAATTACCATTTCAATTAAACCTGGATTTCACTTGAGCACTGAGCTCTTGCTGTGTGCTGATTGGTCAGTCTCCTTTAATTATGCAGGTCACTAATACTAATGTGAAACAGCTGGATGAGTCTTTCAGTCAATGAAACAAACCAGTCAAAGCACAAGAAGAGCGGAACTATTTAGCCGAGCACAGGAACCTTTCAATTTAAAAGTAGTTTGTATAACCCGAAGTAGCTCAAAGTGTCCTCCCTGACATGAAATATCTGATCACCCTAACCAGGATGCATTGCTTTAAGCCAGCGCTGTAAATAGCTGAAAAGATTTAGCGACTACGCCTCAAAAATTGTCATCTTATTGGTGCTGCGTGGACCTGGGCAGTTGTTTGGATACAAAACTACATGGCTTACCTTTCAGCTATTACACTTTTTACAGGCTGGGTGACAATGCACACTGGTGGAGGAAATGAGTCATTGGCAAGTAGCACTTAATTCACTGGCTTTTCTTTCAGCCTGTTTGCCAGAAATGCACTAGGTCTTGCAGCCACAAACACTTCGTGACAGCACTGGACTTCATCCATGAAAATTACCTCCACTTTAAAATATTGCACCAAACAATTAGACAGACAAGTGAATGTCCAAAATAGAAAAAATAAACTATGGAGGTGAAGCATGTTAATGTCAAAATGCAATTTAATCGCACTGCCCTACTTCAGACCTTTTATAAAAGGTCATTTGCACAAGCTATGTCAGATGCTGCCTTACTGCTCTGCCAGAATAATAACCTTACTACTGCACAAATATTGCTGAACTTGTCCATTTTTTACATGTATCCTTTGTGGCATGATTAGAAAATCACTGCAGCACCTGAAGCATTTTATTTCAATGGTTAATTAACAGAGAGTCATACATCAACAATAGGTGCCATAAACAGGGGACAGGATCCTTGAAGGAGATCTTCATAAAAACAAACAGTGCCAGGCTTTTGACTTGCTGTGTTAGTCGTGTCGTCCTATACTATGATTGCACTCATCCATGTGTCCTTGACAAGGCATGATCCTCTCCCAGGCTGATCCATGTTAACTGACAGCCCAAGGATCTTTCAATATACAGTCTAAGAGTGATAATGGGGAAATGGATCATGTGAGAAGGTCAACCAAAACTCCAATGTGACTAGGGCTGTGGGGACTTTGACAACTGAACCCATGGACCCTTGAGCATTGATATACTGGATTTTATGGTGTCTAGAGAATTGGGACACAAAAGGTAGAATCTCTAGGGTGCTGAAAATCTAGATGAGTAGTGTCAAGAGCATTCAGACACTGAAAGTGCAGTGTCCTTTTATAGTGATGTACAACATGTATGAGTCTACAAGCATTAGTGTACTGGATGTATAGTTTCTGGATCATTAATATGCTAGATCTATGCAGTCTAGAACATTTGTGAAACTTTATGTATAATTGCAGGCTATAACTTTTATAGTTTTATAGTCACTAGGACATAGAATAACTGGATGTAAGGTATCTAGGACAATGAGACACCAAAGCTATGGCTTCATGACATTTGACCCAATGTCTCAGACAAGAAGACACGAAATAAAGAAATGATAGGACCATGAAACACAATAACGTCAGTTCTAGAGAAAATCAAGGATAAAACATTAAAATGTCTGGCTTCTGGTTAATAATCTGAAAAATGCATCTTTCTGTTGGCCCATTGAATCAGAGTGGTAATATTCTGGGACAGTGTACATCCTTATGCCACGTTAGCATTATCCCCTTAGCACATGATGCTAGTAATGCTTTGGATGCCCCGCATATCCCCATGAAATCTTGTCACATAGGTTTCTTGGTCCACTGAACAGAAGCATATGTCAGGCCTTCACAATGAGGGACAGAATCCCCTTGCAGTCTGGAAACACACACGATGCATGCATCGGCAGCTGGGAAGCTTCTGGTGCTAGCTGAACTTGTTATTAGCATGTGACTTTCACAGGTGATAGAACAACTGTTCATAACCCATGTGATATTACTGTTAAAACATACTCCTGTAAATAAGTATGACATGTAAATTTTGCAAGAAAAACAAATTAATATTTAAAATTTATTGAGTATGATCATTTTATGTCTATGGTTTTTAAAAAGGCTTAATTTTATGATGCTGAATCCACACCTGGTAATTTACACAGATTTTTTAATGTAAGTATAGTTATCCAAAACTACAAATAAAATTGATATTTATAAACAGATACGTGGGCTTTTACACCACTAAATTGTGTGTATTTTTAAAAAAATGAAGTACAGTGGTACCTCGGTTCTCAAACTTAATCCGTAACGGACTTCGGATCGAATCCCAAAAAGTTTGAGTTCTGATCGAATTTTTTCCATAAGAAATTATGGAAAATCAATTAATTGGTTCCTGTCCCCCAGAAATTACACCTAAATATGTTTTTTTTAGCATTTAAACACAAAATGAACAGGATAAAACAAGAAGAGCATTTTTTTCTCCTAATGGCTTCCAAAACAATAAAGATCTTATCCCAACATTACCCCTGTTCTGCCCCGATCATCCGCTCCTTCCGTGTGCCACACCCCCTCGTTAACCTCGGGTGGGATGCCTATGTGATCAGCTGGGCCTGGTTGGAGCATCTTTGGGATATGGTGCAACGGGAGCTTCGTGCCCTGGATGTGCATCCCACAAATCTCTATGAACTGCAAGATGCTATCCTATCAATATGGGCCAACATTTCTAAAGAATGCTTTCAGCACCTTGTTGAATCAATGCCACGCAGACATAAGGCAGTTCTGAAGGTGAAAGGGGGTCAAACATTGTATTAGTGTCTCAGAACTACATAGGAGGAGCTCATTAATGATCTCAAAGCAGCAGAGACCACAGTCACCAAGAAAATCATTGGTAATACATCCTGTGTTTACTGTTTGAAATCCTGCAGTGCTCTCAAAGTACCCCTGCTCAAGAGGGCCCATGTTCAAGCCCGTCTGAAGTATGCCAGTGGACACCTGGATAATTTCAATGAGACTTGAAAGAATGTCATGTGGTCAGATGAGACCAAAATTGAGCTGTGTAAAGCATGCCACCACTGTGGAGCAGTGGAAACATGTTCTGTGGAGTGTTGAATTACGCTTCTCTGTCTGGCAGTCTGGTGGATGAGTCTGACCGCATTGTGCCAACTGTAAAGTGTGGTGGAGGAGGGATAATGGCTTTGTTTTTCAGGGGAACGGCTAGGTTCCTTAGTTCCAGTGAAGGCAACTAACATACCAAGACAAGCAATTCTATGCTTGCAACTTTGTGGAAAGAGTCTGGGGAAGGCCCTTTCCTGTTCCAGCATGACTGTGCCCCAGTGTAGACAGCAAGGTCCAAATAGACATAGTTGGGTGAGTTTGGTGTGGAAGAATTTGACTGGCCTTCACAGAGCCCTGACCTCAAACCCATCAAACACCTATGGGATGAACTAGAACAGAGATTGCGAGCCAGACCTTCACGTCCAACATCAGTGCCTGACCTCACAAATGCTTTTCTGAATAAATGGGCAAAAGCTCCCACAAACACTCTCCAAGATGTTGTGGAAAGCCTCCCCAGAAGAGTGGAAGCTCATACAACTGCAAAGGTGGGACCAACTCCATATTGATGCCAATGGATTAAGAATGAGATGTCTTAAAAGTAGGTGCAATGGCCAGACAACTGGTAAAATTCCCAAACTTCCCAATGGGCAGTCTACATCTTAGTGGATAGCAATTATATACTTGGACTACCCCACCATACAGTTCCTTAATATTCTAGAGTTTACACCATCAATGGGGTTCTAATCTGGAGAGAAAGCTGAAATAGTCATTGCCAAACTTTGATTTTGGGTATCTTGTTGTCCACGGCCATGTTTTAACCTTCTGGCAGTTAATCTTCACAAGGGGCCCTGGGCCACTTGCAGCAAAACAGCTCCAAAACGTCAATGATCCACCACCCACCCTATAGTATGTGACAGTGGAAACCACTTGTATGCAGCTCCGCTGTTCATCAATGACTTCAATCGCTCTCATCTGACCACAACACACGGTAGCTGTTTCATTTCAGTAATAGATGGTATCTTCAATCTAATTTTGAAATATAAAAACCCAAGATTCAAGTAAATTATTCAGAAACAGATTTTTTGGGTTTATTTTTCTAGGTTTGTCATCATAAGCCGCACTGTGCCTCAGGGCAATAGATGCTGATGTGCTATTTTCCAGGCAAATGCTCAACAGTATTTTTTAAAAACAATTTCTTAGTCATTCTATAGCAGTTACTTAATTTTACAAAGGTGAACAACATTTAATCTCATTTGAGATGCTTTGGATTTGCATGGTAATGAATAACAAAGGGGTTGTGCATATGTATGACATCATATACTGTATGTACTCCAGAGAAACTGAAAATGGTCATAGACAACGCATGACTTAATGCGCAACAAGAGCAATGTATTGACATATTTATCACCAAGGATACAAAAATTGTTTGGTGTTATTTTTGATACCCTTCATGAGTGCCAATACTTTTGCCCTTAAATTTTGTGTTACTAGGTGGTGTGACACAAGCAGGAATTAACTAAAAACCAAGAATCTAAACACAGCTAAGAAACAATCAAAGACTGGTAATTGGGTAAGACAGGGAGCAGACCTAGAAACTAAACCGAGAGACACACAGCTACTTAGCACACAATGACTGACTGGAGAACTGAGCAGGAGCAGGCACTTAGATTCAACAGGCTAGTGGGCTAACGAGAGGGGCATGGTGTAGAACCTCAGACAATCAACCAATGACAATGGGCATAGGACAATGAGAAATGGATGGAACAGTTAATAAGCACTGAACCTAGAAAATAAAAAGGAACAAAAATATAATCAGGATGTCACGGATTGGATCGTGACAATATTGTTATGTTACCACATGTTATGTTTGTAAAATTTTGGCAAATTAATATTAAGTTGTAAAAATAATAATGATGATGTTGTGAATATCTTATGAATGACATTTAGGTATTTCTTAAATTGAATATTTCCCTTCCACCCTGAAGTTTCTGGATATAAGGCATCCTTCCCACTGTATTTGTATAACTGGGATGTTACCATTACAATTGTGTGATTGGGAGGGGTGGAAGAGTGTTCACAATTTGCTGGGTAAAACCAAGTGATTGGGGGAAGGGAATTTTTGCACATTACAATAAAATTGATATTTTAGGCTTTGTTGGTTTTATGAATAAATTTGAATAAAATTGTGGTTTTTAATAGTGTATTTTAGAATTGTGTGTGTAAAATGGATTGTATTAAGGATGATAATTATTAGATTAATTGTCCCAAGGGGAGGGGTTAAAATCTATATAAGATATATAAGATGAAAATAAGAAAAAAATTGCAAAACTAAAACAGTATAAAAAGCTAAAAGAATTCACAGATTAGGCACTTTTAAACAGATGCCTTTTGAGTTTAGATTTAAAAAGGGAAAAGGAGTTTATATTTCGAATGTCTTTTGGTACGAGTTCCAGAGTAGGGGAGCAATGCGACAGAAATCCCTGCTCCCCATAGTGACAAGGCGGGCAGAAAAGACGATGAGATGAATTGAGGAGGAAGACCTGAGGGAACAAGACGGAGTATCAATGTGAATAAGATCAGACATGTATGGAGGAGTGAGGTTGTGGATGGCCGTAAATGTATAGTATGTTTCGTACTGTATACTACATTGCTGCAGGTGTTGGCACTAGTGTCCTTTAGGGATAGATCTAGAATCAGTTTCTAGAGTGGATCTTCTCAATTAAGACACACACACAGCTTGTTTCACTGAATCACCCTTTTTGAAAAAAGGTAACATGACTGACATTTTCATTCTATTTTTTGTTAAACTCTTTAGAAATTGCTTTGAAAAATCTGACTCAGATGATATATTGTACATATATAGTGCCTCAAACTAAAATTTTAGTTGTAATGTCATTTCATTATACTAAAGAAAGTCAAATATAAAAGGATAAAGCATGCACCTTATTTTCATTCTCATCTAAAAATGAAAGACATTCCCGATCTGGAAAGGACATCTTAAAATAAAAGGTTTATACTAATTGAGTTGCATTTTAATATAATTTTGTTCTCCAGTACAAATGTTTAATAAATTTTTTAAAACAAACATAAATAATAGCTGGAAAATTTGCCGTTAGTACATAACACAATGCCTATTCCACAGAGCATTTATTCATAACCAATAAGCAGTTATCAATATTGTACCCTGGCTGCTTGTCCAGGTAATTTTTTTGAGTAGAAGGGACTAGAGTTCATAAATTGTCTTCTGGTTTTGATCGTGACAATGATATGGATTGCTATATAGACACTTCACAGCAAGCCAAAAGGCAAGGTCTGAGGGTGCTTACAATGTACTACAGCAGGGAGATGTGCCTTCGCAGTCCTAATGAGAAACTCACTGATATTTCAGCTCAATACTACAGCAGTCCTGAGCCACAAAGTTGTTAGACTTGTCATTAGTACTTTACTTAAGGCCATGTTTTAGTCATTCATAACAAATAATAATATATTCATAAAGAATTATAAACAGGGCTATGGATATTTCTCAAAAGTCATAACACATTATAGCCATGTGTATTATACACTATGAATTCTGTATGAAGCTCTCATCTATAATGCACTATAGACAACTTCATAATACATAATAATGGTCGGAAAAGGTATTAGGAATGTTTTGTACTACATTATTCAATTCAATTCATTTTTATTTATATAGCGCTTTTAACAATGGACATTGTCCCAAAGCAGCTTCACACAAAAAAATGAAAGTTTTTATACAATAATAAATTGTGTATGTGTGCGAGAGATGCGTCTAGACAATAATTAAGTAAATTAATTGTCTCTGTTGAGCATGCCGAGGGTGACGGCGACTTCGTGTGAAGTTGTTGATTATTATCCACAACTTCATACGACAGTCATAATGCATAATAGATAAGTATACATATATATACACCCATGTTTATAATACTTTATGAATGCTTTATAATGTGTTATGAATGTGTTTACAAGTTACTGAAAAATGACCATAAGAAAAGTGTTATCTCAACTGGAGTCTTAACTGCCATATGATGCTGCATTTTAGACAGACTGACAGTGTTCTTCAAGGATATCGATTTAAGAATGCTGTGGCAATTTTGCCATAAGGCTAGTATTTCTTTGAGTTACCCTAATTGTCATTTTTCAAAGGAAACTTGAAAGGAAATTTGAGTGCTCTCTTGGGTAAAAAAAATATTACCTACCACTTGAATTTGTTATGGGCTTTTTAAGTTGTTGAAATATGAAACACAATTATGTTTGTGAATAGCATCTTTTCTACTATGTTTTTTATCAGTATTGATTTCCACCCTCAAACTGTATCCTAAAGTCAAAGTAAATAATACAAAGATATAATAAAACATTACTGGGGTGTGTGAGGGGGGGGGGGACTGTCTGAAAGACACACGCACCCACATACACACACACACTCACACACACACATACCTAAAGGGTTATTAGGAACACCTGTTCAACTTCTCATTAATGCAATTATCTAATCAACCAATCACATGACAGTTGCTTCAATGCATTTAGGGGTGTGGTCCTGGTCA
>JAABNY020000002.1:15532984-15543349 GCA_015164015.2 Brevimyrus niger | reverse complement strand
GGCGGAGACTCGAACCCGGGTCCCAGAGGTGTGAGGCAACAGTGCTAACCACTGCACCACCATGCCGCCCCTGCTAGAAATCTCAAATCCAAATTTTAATTTGGAGCGATTTAAATCACATAATAAAGTATGAGTTGAACTTATTGAATGGTTTGTGTTCCTTAGGGAGTACAGTGGTACCTCGGTTCTCGAACTTAATCCGTTCCGGACTCCGGATAGAATCCTAAAAAGTTTGAGTTCTGATCGAAGGTTTCCCATAAGTAATAATAGAAAACCAATTATTTTATTCCCGGCCCCCCAAAATTACACCTAAATATGCGTTTTTAAGCATTTAAACACAAAATGAACAGGGTAAAACAAGAAAAGCATTTTTAATGGCTTCCAAAACTATAAAGATCTTATCCCAAATTTACCCCTGTCCTGCCCCGATCTTCCACTCCTTCCGTGTGCCCAGCCCCCTCTTTAACCTCGTGTGGGATCCCCATGTGATCAGCTGTTTCTGGTTGTTGTCATTAGTCCTCTGTATTAAGTCAGCATTTCAGTTTGTTTCCCCAGTCCAGTCATTGGGTGCTTTCGACTTGCTTGCAGCGCTGGCTTAAAGTAATGCATTCTGATCCTGACACAATGCATTACGGTTAGATGCATTGCGACCTCTCACCCAGCTGCACCAACCAGAATCGCCTCCGTGACCAATCACCTTTGCCCTTATTGGCTGAAGAGTATAGTAACATGCATGACGTTTGTATCCCTGGCAGTCCCGATGTGTAATCTGCTATTTCTCCCGAATATCACGTAAAGCAGTGAGAACTGGTTTTCAGTTAATTTACCTGGTAAAAAAAAGTTTAAATAAATTTCATAAATGCTTTAATTAATAGTCTACGTAAGTTAGTGGTTTATTTATTGTTAGTTACTGTAATGTTGCGCTGCTTTATTTGGTTAATCGCCCAGTTTGTGAAGAAGGCATTCAAGTAAGAATTGCATTGTAGTATGACTAATTTCCTGGCCCGTACAATTTATATTAGGTCAGCGTTCGTGGTTCGCCTTCTGATATTCAGATTGAGTTCTAGGTCAAATTGGTTTGTTCGACTTTCAAGAAATTCAAGTTCAAGTGAGTTGGAGAACCGAGGTACCACTGTATTTGCTTGGATGTATCTTTGTGTCTCATGCATGCTAGGGGGTTCCTGTGCACCCTGATGGGCGAGACTGGCACAGCACATATGGATGGGTCTTTACCCCTGGGCTTCCCTCAGGCAGCGGATCCAAAGCATACTCTGTGGCCTGAAAAGGGTGACTCCTCATTAATGGCAAACGTTTGTCACCAGTGCAGCTGTTTGACTCAATCGCCTCCTCCGACTCTTTCAGTTTGACTTTGTCATGTTTCTGCTATTTTCCCCTTCTCTTTGTGACTGAGTCGCCCTTAAAGAGTTAAATGGCATCTTTCCATGTATTAATTCAGATGACATTTAGGCGACGTGCTGTGCAGCTGTGCGATTCTCCAGTCCGTCCAGCACCCCCCTCCCCCAAACACACACGCAGGCACAGCTGTTCAGACAGGACATGAACCAGTCTACTAAGAGCTGCCTTTTCATGACACAGAACCCACAGTCAGTCATATGCCAGAGTGCATTTATCTAACCATGACTTGACAGGATTTTCACATTTTCATTATATTTTTAGAAGAAGAATTTACTAAATTCTAAAAATCTGTATTTATAAATTGCATACTATTAAACCACAGGAAACAGGGAAGCCTTTTCTGGAGGTTCTCCTTATTTCAGGAATTTTGACGTTTTATGGCTTTCTGGACAGAGCCTCAGTCAGGTATGTACACATGCATATTTTCGTGTGTTTATACAAGTTAAGGTGTGCTTACATAACCCGCAGTGCTGCGAGCTCACGTTAGTGACATCACCCTGCTTCTGAAAGCCACATAATCAGCAAAGTATATAGAGGTACAAGTCGCTTCAGGTCAGATGTGTGTTTGTGTGTGTGTGTGTGTGTTTAATGTAAGGACTAGAAGTCAATTAGCCTGCTCGACATACTGGCTAGAGAAATAAAATATACACAAAGCCTTGCTTGTGCACATAGGTAAACACACACATTCGTTCATTTGGAGATACTTTTACCCAAACTGATGTACAATTGAAAAAGCAATTGGGGGATAAGGGTCGTGCTCAAGGACCCAATGGGAACATCACTCTGCCATGGGATATGAACTAGTAACCTTCCAATCACAGCGTCCTAAGCCACATAGTCACATTGCCACACAGGACATACAGGGATGAATACAAGCACACTCTACAGCCGTATGTGAAATGAGAGGGAAAGGCAGGATAAAAGGCATCTATGTCCTCGGCTTTGGGCCTAATGATGCCACTGTGGCATATTTACTACATTTGTGGAATAAAAGCAATTGTCTCCCAAAATTAATTTACAGTGTGCTTCAAGCGGTGCTTTCATAGCACACAGCTGGCCGTGTGCAGAAGTACTGTTTAATCACATTAATATCTGAGCCCTCGGGACAGCCTGGCTGATTAGACAAAAAAGTGCAGAAATTCCTATCTCTAACTTTTATTATTGAATTATGTAAATGACTCGTCTTCTGCACTTTCAGACTCTAATCATGTAATTAGGTGCGATGTTTTAAATGGCTGCTTTTGGGCGGGGAGACAACAGGTCCAGCCATCAGATAATTGAATGTGACTTTAGCCTATATCCCAAAGTGACTTTACCAGTCATGCCGCAGGCCTGTTCACTGTTTTGCGTATGTGTTTGTTTGTGTGCTGATTGACACAGCGTTAGATTAAGTATCTTACAGATTAGATCACAAATTTTCCAGTTGACTTTGGTATTAATTTTATGCTTAGTCTTTGGTTGCCATGGAGCTGCACAAAGATTTTTTTTTTTTCCCAGATTCAACACTTAGATTCAACAGTTAGATTCAACACTTTCACCCACAAGGTGAAACCCTAACTAGCTGTGTGTTTAACATGGGTTAATATTTGATGACGGGCAGAGGTGGCCGCCTCATCCCCACGCTAGGGAGAGCAGCTTCTCCCATGCTGGGGCATTTGACAGCTACAGTCTGTCACTAGGAGGGGCTGGATGAAAAAAAAAATAGTAGGAAGTTTACGTACCACAGGAATATCTGTGAAATTCTTCCTGGTTAAACTCCTGGTCTCAGTGCTGCCTTTATGGTCAGATGCTGTTAGGTGCAGGATGGCACAGCATTGGAATATCACAGCTTCAAGGGGAGCCATGTGGCTGTATGGGTAGATATGCCCCTTGTGGATGTTTGAGTCATGTTGAGCTAATGATGTTTTGTTGCTTTGGTGTTAAGTCATCAATACTAACGATGTACTGCAGTAACAAGGAGAGCAGCGAGGACACTTATAGATGAGGTGCAAGTTTAAAATCACAATTGTGGGAATATGTGAATGGACTCAGTGGCCAGTGTATCAGGGGCCTGTGATTGTGAAGGCAAACAGCCTGCTCGTCCAACAGCAAGTCATGTGACTGCAAACCGGGCAAAGAGGTTTAGTCTTCATTTGGCTAAGCATCAGAATGGCTAGGCTCCGAGCGACATCAAATGTGGTTTGGATATTGGTGCCTTGTATGGCAGTTCTGGCATTGCAAAAACAGCTGCTCTCCTGGGATTTTCACACGGTAAAGTGTCTAGAATGGTTTGAGAAACAAACAGACAAACAAACAAACAGCTAGTCAATGGTGTTTCTGTGGCTAAATGGTCTGAAGAGAATAGCCAGACTTGTTAAAACTGCCAGGGAGGCAACAAGTGAAAAAAATACAAGGTCAGCATAACAGTGTTGGCCATAACACAGGATCTCTGAACACACCCCTTGTCTATACTGCCAGTGGCTCCTAGGCAGTACTAGTGAGTTTGACACAACAAAGCTGTTATTAGGTTATAATAATCATTTTTGTGCTTCTTAAAGTTTAAACTGGTTTTGAAATACATAAGGAATGAAATGCAGGCACGGACTTATAATAGTGTCAAGTCTGACAGGACAAGCAGCAAAGCTCACCTGAAGCAGGAGGTGGTTAATAGATCATTTTATAGATACATACTACACAGACACCAGTAAGAGGCTCTGTATATCGGAACAGGACTTTGCACACATTGCTAAGAGGTTTTATAGCATGTTTGCAGGGTAACATAACCACGAGTCAGGGACTATATAGCATGATAATAGAATTGCTTGCACACTAGTGATAGACGGTATAGCATGCTAAGAGGATGAGAAATGGCAGCAAGACAGCATGGTAACTGAACAACACTAAAATTGGTGAGGGACTTATAACAGGCAAATAGGATCGCATGTACAGTACACTTTAGGCTGTATGTCACGTCAAAGGCAAGGACGGAGGCAAAGGCAGACGTGGGGAAAACCAAAAGGGGCTTTGTTTAATAAAATTACAAGCAGGGCAAAAGGAAATGGACCTCAAGGGGTCAAAATGGGGTAGGGAGGATCAGGCAAGAGCACAGTACACAGGGCAAACTAGGGGGCGTGCACACGCACATGTACACACAGGCAGCAACATCAGCGACTGGACGGAGGAGCTCACGACAGGGAGGTACTATACACATCACTGACAAGGGAACAGATGAGAGGCACCTGGGGTGGTCCACACGAGGGCTGTAATGAGTGGTAAGATTAAACAAGTATCAGGTGTTGCTCATTAGAGCCACACAACAGAGAGAACAAAGGGAAAGGAATGCAGGGTGTGACACCAGGCTTCTTAATCTGGGTCCTTTATAAGGAGTGGAAAGTTTTAGAAAAGAGATGGAAGGCTAGGAAACAAACAGGAAAGTGCAGATAATGTTTTACGTGTTTTATGTATTCATTTTTCCTAGCTACTTCCGGAGCATGTGCTTGTATGTGTCATTCTCTTCTCATCATCCTCTGTGGTAGGGCTATTAAAATGACCGTATCAACATGCTTGATGATGTATTACCTGTCTCTATTTGCATTGGACAACAATGTCTGCTAAATAAATTAAAATTACCTATTCATCCTGGCCATTGCTACCAGGAATTAGAGAAGACGGGCTAATTGTCATGGCAGCAGTCCTAATGATTTGTACCAGATGTCAAAGAGGATAGGCTGATGTCTACCAGGCACCTCAGAGGATGAGGTCATGTGCTTGGCAGTAATTCTGGATCATTTTTACCTGCTGGTGTAAAAACAATGCTCAGCATTGAGAACTTTACCTAGTGTATTATAAGCAACTTATACAGTTCAGAAGTGGGTATTTTGTTTTAATAGATGACCCTGGACAAAGTAGTTCTGCTTGCCTGTTATGATAACCTGGAGGGGGCTTCCTCCCTTCTCTGGGATGAACAGGTGAAGGGATTTAAAAGAATGAGAGAATGTGCCAGAAGCTTCAATGCTTTTGAGAAAACATCCCTTTGACTCATTACTTATCAAATGGGCTGCACCATGCACCTGCCAATTTCCATGATTGTGTTGGTAGTTTAATGGTTGCATTACCCATTTAATAAATCATGCGGTAATATCAATAATATTAACAATATCATCAAAGCATTCTTCTTAGTGACTATGTTCATCAGCTTTTTTTCCTGGAAATATCTAATTCAAATTCAGCATATTCAGTCATTCACAAAATCAGTCCCAGTGCATCCCAATACCCATCACAACTGGAGTGCTCTGTGTGCCCTAACCTCCCAGAGGTTCAAGTCTCACGTTAGATTCCAGCCAGCGCACTTGTTTGAAGGAGAGAATTTCAGTCGGCTACAAAATAAAGCCGGGTTTTGTATCTCAAAAACAGGATTAATGATAATGGCAGATGTTTTTGACATTTGTTTTGGCAGGCAAATCGACAATCGGCAGTTTTTCAAGAGTTATTTTTGCCGTGGGGGTGGAGCTACAGGGCGTTTCCTGGGGAACTCTAATGTGACTGCAGTGGTTTCTTCCACCAGGTCCTTCTTTCCCATGTTTTTGTATGAGTGTATGTTTTTTCTTGTTCTCATTAAGCCGGAAGATGATGGAACCTTGGGAGTGTCAAACAAGCACTGTTCTACACTTTTCCCATCCCTGTCTCAGAAGACTTCTTTTGGTTCGGTCCTGATAATTGTTTTGTTTCTGAGCTGCACGCTGCCCCAAACAATCTCATGTAGGTACAGATGTTTGTTTTGCATTGTTTTTTGTCCATTAAAGGCAGAAAGACGTGTTCTTACACGCAACAGCGATCCTATTCAGGGTTTAGGTGAAGGTTTTCTCACTTGCTTCTGTCTGTTATGAAATTATGAAAATAAATTGGTTTTATTACAAGTCAAAGTCTCACCAAAGTGTTCCACGTTTTTGAAGTGGAGTGAATTATGGACAGAAGGCAGCAAACTGGCTGATTTCTGTTACCGGGTATCTCTGACACGCCAGTGGCAGTGCGGCTGCGGGCAGACAGCACATGATTCGCCCACCTGCCTCTGTACCTTTCAGTCTCCTGCTTGACTTGTGTTTTCGTGATTGTGTGCATTGATGTGTGTCTTTGTGCGCATGAAGTGGAAAATGTTATTACTTGGTTGTATGGACATGCTTATGTGTTTGTTCTAGGAATTTTTCTATCAGATTAAGGCAGATCATAAGGATAGAACAAAAACAGGTTTGATGCTGAGTAGCACTACACACATTGCAAGGACTTCTCCTCTAGTGCCTCCTATCTCTTATAGGTCAATTCATCTGTTTTCCGTACTGGTTAAACAGTAAACGGTCATGGTGAGCCTGGAGTTTATCCCAGGAATCACACAGCATAAGAATGGGAACACCTTGGATTGGACAACAATCCATCGCATAGTATTCATACTTTATGGGCTGTTTTACACCACTAAGTAGCTATACAGAAAGCACTCGGAAATGAGAACCCGTCGCAAATGAGGAGGGTTCGCGGATGTTTGGTAGAGTCACTAAAAATGGTCATAAGTGGTTATTTCTATAGTTTAAACCACGAGTGGCCAACTTTAGCCCTGGAGGGCTGGAGTCCTGTGTAGTTTAGTTCTTTCCCTGTTCCACCATAAATGATTCAACTCAAGAGCTGTGTGGTAATTAGCACAAGGAGTTGAATCAGGTGTGTTAAATGAGGGGAAACCTAAAAATGTGCAGGGCTCTGGCCCTCTAGGACTTGGGCACAGCTGGTTTAAACCATAAAAATCCTCCCAAAACACTTTCATTTCATTTAAAAGTTAGCTTAATACATTACATTAAAAAAACAAATGTTTGATGTAAAAATAGAGTACAGGATCATCTAATGGATATTTGTCACACTACCACATTTACACTACAGTATACTAATGTTACCCCTACTAATTCATAGAACACAGCATTGGCTGCCGTTTTCTTTTGTATTCACAATAAGGTAATATGAGTAAACAAATCCTTTCGGTGTTTATAGAAAATGCATCTCGAGTGGGAAACATTTGCTATGTTGTTAAACATTTCAAGAAATGTATAATTTTTGTGTGTTGAATTTACGTTACCATGTACTTACTGTTACAAAATAGTTAATTTACTATTTTCTAATATTTATGTAACCATTAACATTCCTGTGACATAATACCTGAGCACGGACTGGGGATAAAGGGGCAGGATGCAAAGAACCTGGGAACACAGGGTTTATTCAAAAGGTAAAGACAAGCAGGACACCGGAACAGGCAGCAAACGGAAAATAACGTTAATGACTGGACTTGGGAAAGAAACTGAAACGCAGACCTAAGTACACAGGACCAGAGTCCTGCACCGGGTCAGGTACCCGCAGATAGTTGCTGAAACAGGCAGATTTTAATGTTCTGGAATTTTATGGGCGGGTAATTCATTTCAAACGGGCAGGTAGCAGGTCAATCAAAACAGTATTGTAGCCTTCAAAAATAACAAATAAGCGAAATATCTATGTAATAAATTATCATGTACAAATGGACAAAGTGTATTCAGTATGTCGGGGGTACCTTATGGTGCTTTTGATTAGTTTTGTGTCTTCGATTATTTCTCTCCAAGTCGGAACTCGGATAAAAACATTGTGAAAGATCACGAAAAACGTCACTTCCCGTCAGAAACATGCCTCTTTTTCAACGTTGATATCGGACAAGATTTTGTTGTCCGAGTTGCCCCTGTGAAGTAATTTGAACATGCCGGCTTACACACTCAACAGTAGTTCTATTTTATAAATCTTTAAAATATTTTATTTTGTTAAATGTATTAATAGTTATAAATGTAACTGCACGTGTTAGATTTAGAGAATACTATATCATGACCATAAACAGGATCCAATCATGCAATATGAGTTTTTTACCAGACTTGTTAGTGTATTTGGTTTGTTTGTAGTTTGTTTGCCTCTCGTAAAAAGAATATCGCTATGAAGGTGCTAAAATATTTTATAAAGCTTTTAATGTGGTTTGACTGATTTGTGTTTTTTGTTGGTCCCTCGGAAAAAAATATATCACTCCAAATCTACTATAAAATAAACAACAACACACAGCAGCGTGTTCAGCCATGTTTGTTCCGAGATGTGGTAGCTTGAACGGGAGATTGTCGGACGTGATGTCACTCAACTCGGAATGTTCGAGTTCCGAGAAAAAAACGCACCATTAATAACTGCCTTGACAAACATTCACATACATTCTGAATCCTTGCTGAAGCATGTTGTCGTGTTCTCTCTTTCACGCTCGTCACAGTATGGATAGCTTTGATCTATCTGATTTGATTTAGTGTTAAACAGACTTTTTTCTTTTTATTTCAAAATTCATGTAGACCTAGCGCTTGTCACGTTGAGAGGTGCATAGAAAAAATAATTGTTTGTAATTTATCATGGTAGGGGCGGGTAACAGGCGGAATGTTAATAGGTCTGGGCGGGTGCGGATTTAACTTTGAAATAAACATGGATGCATGGGCATGTGTGGTGCTGTACTGTGTGGGTGCAGGTCTCAAAAAGTGGACCCGTGCAGGACTCTGCACTGTAATAATGACAGTAACTCGAAACAGCTGATCACGCACACAAAGTAGATGAGTGGGCGTATGGAGTTAATTTTGTACCAAACGTATTGATCAAAATTTTGAAAACTGCAATCAAATCTGAAGGGGACGTGTCCCCCGCACATTCCATAATTATTCGTTTGGACCCCCCCCACCCCCCACATTTAACATAAAATATGTTTTTCTCAGTGTGTTCCCCCCCACATTCAAAATGCTTCTGACACCCATGGATATAATAGACATAAAACATATCAATCCATAAATAAGCTGTAGAGTGTGATTAAGGCAGTGCACCGTGGGACAAAGCAAATGTACCGCAGCTGAATTGCTTGATTACGTATTTCGTCACATTGAATACATTAGCATTAAGCTTTAGTGTGTTGCCACAATGGCATGTAATATGGATACAGCGTACTAAATAATAACTGTAAGAGAGAAAAGTTATTCTGAAAATGTAAGGGGTGTGCATTGTCCCCCAGGTTCCCCTGATCAAGACAAACTTCAGCTGGAACCTAGAAGATTTAGCTAGAAACTTCCCTGGTCAGCGTGTTGGTGGAATAGCGAAAGTTACTGAACTGGATGGGTTGGTGACATTTTCTGAATGCAAAATTAACTGGCTCCGGAGCTTCCCACCATGTTGTGATGTTCTGAAGTGTCATGGAATGGGCAGCTCAGATGGTTAAAGGTGTGTTCACTCCAAAATCCAGCAGCCCACCTGTTAAAACAGTGCCAAAAGTTAGGAGGAGGCCTGGGTGGAAGAGGATTAGGGCCACCACGAACATATTATTTGAATTCTGACTTCAATGTCAGAATTTTGAGTTTAGAAAAAAGTCAGAATTCTGAGATTAAAGTCAGAATTCTGGGAAAAAAGTCAGGATTCAAAAAATATTTTCATAGTGGCCCTAATCCTCTTCTCATTCCAAAAGCAAGAAAAAACATTCCAGAAGCAAAACAAATTAGAGAAGATTTTTTTAGACTTTTTTGATATTTGGAAAACGTTTTCATTCTGATACCTAATGATTTTTTTCAAAATTTTAACTAATACTTTTGGAACAAAATTAACTCCATAGGGCGTGGCACAATCGGAGGATCGGAGGAGCAGGTCATGACGGTTCCAAAAAAAAAAAAAAACTTTTGCAAATGGGATTTGCATCTTGTAAAGGAACAGTACAGTTTGAGCATAAAAAGGTACGTTTCCATGAGAAAGTCACATTTTTAAGGGATTTTTTTAACTGATCCATCCATTTTCCGAACCGCTTATCCTACTGGGTCGCGGGGGGTCCAGAGCCTATCCCGGAAGCAACAGGCACGAGGCAGGGAACAACCCTGGACAGGGGGCCAGCCTATCACAGGGCACACTCACACA
>JAABNY020000002.1:15522144-15532884 GCA_015164015.2 Brevimyrus niger | reverse complement strand
ATGTGACCCAGGCGGAGACTCGAACCCAGGTCCCAGAGGTGTGAGGCAACAGTGCTAACCACTGCACCACCATGCCAGCCCTTTTTAAACTGATTTATATTGTATATCTTGAACTTTCGCCAAAAACCCAGTAGAATCTTCATTAACTATTTTTTCTTATCAATTTCACACTTTAAAGCATGAAAACTTATAAATTACTATGAAAATAAATATAAACAGTTCTGTAGGGTTTTTCAAGAATTTCGCAGATATGCAAAAAAATTGCAGATGCGAATGAGTTCAGTTGCGATGGCATTTTTGCGGATCTGTGAATCCCTCTGTTTGAGGGATATTTCTGAAGTATTCTGCAGTTTCATATGGAGCTTTTATATGGCGTTTCATCTGGTGTAAGACATGTAATTGAACTGAATCTTGCTTTCTTTGAACCTAGATCTAGTGTATCATATAGAACCAAATTGAATCACACTGAAATCAAATCTTTCCCCATTTAAAATACCTTTCTCACATATATTAAATTCAATCGTTACATATCACATAAAATCCAATCAATGCCTCCTCCATTCTTAGCTAAACTTTGTGTATCATATGACCATCTCTTTATTAACATCGTATTGTCATTGTCTATGCTTTAAATCCTTATTGTCCACCCAGTAACCCAAAACATTTTCAGCCTTATTTGGTTTACGTGGCTTTTTCCCAGAATCAGCAGTTGTGATTATAAACATAAGAGAAGCAGGAGAGAGACAGCTCTCAGGCCCGCCTGCACCTTCAGCAGAGGGGCTTCTGGGTATTTGATGAATTTGGTTTCATCACAGGGTGGATGTTCAGAAGGATTCCCGGCTCCCTCACAGGTCATTTCTTCTCTTTTTTCCACTCTGGTGTTTTACGGGACAGACCTGATGTTTTGGCAGCTTTTCAGGTTATTACTGTTTCTCCGTCATTTGAAATTCAGGGCAAATATATCACTTTGTTTCATGTTCTTTAAAAGAGGGCAGCGTGATGGCTCATACCTCTAGGGTCAGGGGTTCAAATTCAATTCAATTTCAATTCAATTTATTTTTATATAGCGCCTTTTACTACAGAGTTGTCCCAAGAGGCTTTGTTGTGATACATTAAATATCATTAGAGAGAGAAATACAGAACTGGAAAAAAGAAATAAGAAATTAAATAAAGCAAGCCGGATAACAACGAAGGAGAGGAATCAAAAGCCCCCAAGTAAGGAGAAAAAAGGCCTCTGGGGGTCCAAGGGAAACTGGCTGCCCAACCCCCCTAGGCATGCTAACATTACTGAACACAGAAAAGAGTGGACTCGCTTGCTATAAGCTAGGTATAAGCTGTGATTATGGAACAAGACAGAGTCTATCAATGAATCTGTTGTCCATGTTGGCCTGTGTAGGTTGACATTGATGGCTGCACCCACCATGATACAGTTCATAGGTCTCAGTCGTGATTTTACCCCTCCATGGGACTGAACCAGGACTCCAGCTGAAATGGTGCCCACCTCTGCTCTGTGTACATGAGGTGTCCTGTCCGTACACACATAGTTAAGCTATTTGGCATCTCTAAGGTGCTCAGAGTGTGTGTGCTATCCTGGCCAGGGTATCCCCCAGCCCTGTGCCCTGTGCTGGACTTGTTTAGTAACAAGCTCTTTTAATATGGGCAAAATCTTAGCTCCAACCGGAACTGACGATCAATTTTAATATCGAAAATTTCATCGTAGTACTGTTATGTGTGGGTAGCATTTATAACAGCAATTTTTGTTCATATCCGAGAAGACGTAATTAGAAAGGCTAATCATATCATCCCTGTAGTTTAATCTCTAATTAATTTATGAAGTTGCAAGCAGTAACACAGTGAGAGGTCACTGCTTGCTGATTCGTACATGTGCACCAGCCCCATAACGCAGTCCTCGTCCTCCTGGGTTTACCTTCCAGCCCTGGCTGTTTGTTGGCCCGCTGTGGTTCCCTGAGCTTCCCGTGTGTGGAGAGCCGTCGCTCAGCTGTCATCTGGCCGGCATAACGGCTCTCCGAGGGTCGTGCCGATCACTTAGCTGCTTTCCATGATGACAACAGTAAAACCGCAATGAGTGCTTTGCTTCTCCCAACAGTCCTTAAGGGGTAATTCTTTACAATTATTGGTAGCTATGGCATGGATTTTAAGACATTTTCCTCTTCTTTGGATTATCTGGTGATTTACCACATGCATGAACTCTTCTAGAAAAAAACCTAGAGGAGGGGAGGTAGTATAGCTATTTATTACTGTTATTGTAATAAATATGCGCTAGTCATTGAAAAGAGAAGAAGTTAAATCCACTCAGAATTGCACCTGTGATTGCAATGAGTCACAAGGAATGTATTTTTAAATAGCCAGTTAGATGTAATTATATGTAGCGTACTGACTCAGTGGGTAGCCCTGTCGCCTCAATCTCCAAGGTTGGGGGTTGAAGCTGTATGTGCTACATTTATGCAGATATTCTGCTGCAGATATATATATATATATACACACACATACACTATTCAATAATTACGCATTTCTGCAGCATGTCCTGCATCTGTGATGCTAATGGTTGCCAGATTGGGTCAGCTGTGCATAATCTCCAGTGACAGGGCTGCTTATCAGTCAGTCCTAAAGTGCCCATCTCACCACCAGCCAAGAGTGACCTTTGACCTCAACCGCTCATTGTGTTTGGGAACGACGTAACAATGACTCTGTCTGTCCACAGCCTGCTTTCCTAGATAAAGTCTGCTTGGCTCAATTAGAGTCCATTTGCTTGTTGAAAAAGAAAAAAAATATTCTATTGACTGGGGGTGGGTAAACACTTGCTTGTTACAAAGCTGGGTTCCTCAGCATGTTAGCAACGCTTTGACATGTGCTATTAGGAAATCATTCACACTTTATCTTACCTCACCAGGCCATTTTTCTATTTATTTCTTCTTTTTTTTATCAAGACAACCATTTTGATTATGCGGTCAGCTGAAAAAAAAGGCATCTGAGTATTTTATCTGATGCTTCTGTCAAACAGATTTTAGTAAGGCGTAAACGAAGATTAAAGGCCTTGGCGCAGACGGAACAAATTGGAGTGATTTATTGTGGCTGACATCAATATGTCATGCAGAGACATCAAATGAATAGAGGGAATGGAGGTAAAGACACTGAGTAGGAGGTTCGGACTTGCTGGGTCATAAATAATGTGCTCTGATTTGCACTCAGAGGTGCTGAAAACCTAAACTGAAATTAGAATTAAGCAGGTTTGTTTCTTCCCTCTTCCATGTAAATGATGGCCGGATAAAAATAGTTTCTCTGATAACTGGCCAGAAGCAATGAGCTCTACTAGATGTAGGTGAAAATGGAGGGGTGACAAAGCCACCTGTGATATCTGGACTGGGTTTTGAAGAACCAGAATGATGAAGCCCCAGACCATTAGTTGTGCTGGTACATTCCAGGGCTCTACTGACTAATAAGACAGACCCACATCTAATTTACATTGAATTCAGTTGCTTGACTATGTCCAACCAAAGCTTTTCAAGGAGTTTCATCTCCTTGGTTGAAGAGTACTAGCTGACCGGCAAAGTTTGACATCAATTTCTCTGGAAAAACATCCCAAAAAGGTTCAGCTTCAAATTCCCAGTGGGTATTTAATCTAAATGATTTCACTGTGTTTCTAAGGAGCTTCATCATATCAGAGTATGATCAGCCTCAGGGAGACGGTCAGAGGACTGGACACTTGAGAAGCTCATCCTGATAGTGACACAGAATCTGGGGATTTTTTGGTCGTAGTGTCTCAGTAGGAAATTGGAAGTTTTTACGCATCAAAAAAAAAATTATTATTATTCTTTTAGGAAAAAAAAACAATGTGTTGTATTTTTAGGAACACATAGTACATGTTTAAATGTAATCATGGAGATAACAAAAATATATAAGCTAATAATCTGAATTTATATTTATTGGACCCAAGAAGAAATGTTTCATTGTTACGAAACACAAAGGTCATAAATGGACACGCTGGAGTGGGCAGAATGAGTTTGGCTTTGTAGTGGCCACCCTGCATTCATCTTCTTCCAGATGCAACAGCAGCACAAGTTCATGGCTCATTAGCATCCCGTAATGAGATGATGTCACCAGTCCCATCTGCGGCCTGCCTACCGTTGAGCTCCTTAATAATGCATCATGGCTCTTGGCGGGTGACCCTGGTGCGGGTGGGGTATGAGTGGCACCGATACACAGAGAGATCTGCTGTCTGGCTGCATCCGGCCAGTCAGTGAGGGCCCCTCATATGATGTCAGCTCCCTGTGGGTGTTGGGGGGGGGAAGTTTCATTTCAGACTTTGATCTGGCCCTCCCCCTAGCTGACCCCCCTGCTCCGTGATCTCTGCGCCCTGGTTCTACGTTACGGCACCTTTGACTACATGTGCCAATTAGAATGCCACACCAGGCAGTCTGCCTGCACGGACAGTCAATGTTATTTAACTGGCCTGATTTAATGCCATATTTGCCTGCTAGAGATACACACATACATTTTTTCATAATGATTGGTGTCGGTATGAGCATCTGCCAAAGGAATAAATATTACTGCCTCTGGCAATGACAGTAATTTATGGCGAACCAATTGTGCCTGGCACAATGCATCACAGCCTGCCATTGGTTGTTCCTAGACTGTTCCATTTCTACAAGGAGATGCCTTCACTTTTAGGAAAAGCGTACCCCATGTTCACAGCATGAGTTTTTGGGGTGGGGGGTTCACATATCCCGCTGGTCATCAGATTACATTTGGACCTGTACTTTGTAAGCCCTCTCGGTGATAAAACTGTGACATTACATACAGTGGGTATTCTTTTATATACTGGTGGTTCCACTTAGCATTGTGTGCTAGCCTTAGCCTTGCATGTTAGCAAGCTGAATAAGCTCAAATCCCAAGGAAACTGAAAGGTTTTGTCTCTAAGAGGCATTATCGAGCTCTTGAGTGTGACTGCACACTAATGGATATGTGGGGAGGGGGTACAGAAGGGTATATGGCCAGGGTTAAATCTCCGGGCTGGAAAGGCTCATAAATCAGTAGGTTCATACAACAGTTGTCCATGTGGGATGATTTATGGGAGGGTGTTGGACAACATGTGTCAAACCAGTGGTATTTACAGCCACTGTTTGCTGTTAATTTGCCAATAGCAGGCTGATGATGCACAGTGAATGTGCTCCCAGTCCCTGGAGGCGTGATTGAAAAAAGAATGAAGAAGTTAAACAAAAGTTTTGACATTTATTTTGCTATGCTGCTGTCTTTCAGTGTGAGATGCGCCCTGTCAGGTTTTATGTTCTAGTGTACCATGTTCTGCAATGCCCCTCGCGCCAAAAATGTATTTTTATTTAGTCATCTTGACAAATAGGACAATTAAGACATCACTCTCCGAGAGCATGTGTGTTTTTAGGGCCTGGAGTCGTGTGTTAGAAGTCTCATGTTGTCTCCAGGGCCCATGAGCCAGGGGACAGTAAACTGATAGCCTTGGACACATGAGCATTCCCCATGGCCTTCTGGGTAATCTCCTGCCCTCATCCTAATCACAAACAGTGGCAAGCCTTACGGTCAGGAGGATGTTGTGGTGCATCTGAGATGGAACCAAAACCATAAAGCTAGAGTATGTCAATGGATGGTGATAGAGTTCTGAGTCTTTTGTCAGCTGGACCTTACGCCTTATCAAGTCCTTCCGAGCCTGTCTGTGGAAATTGAAATGTATGTCTGGAGTTAAAACTGCTGACAGAAAGCACTGTGTCTCAGGAGCAGTCCAAACAGCTTTTAGTTGCGCATCTCCTAGCCTAGACCGACACATTTCTTATGCAGGGTTGAACTTTCTGTACAGCCTAATAAAATGTATATATTTCCTGCAAGAGTGACTGATGATTTATCAGGTTTAATAGCATCATGTGCTACCTGCTACCACCACTGGACGTAACCTTGCAGGAGCTGTTTGTAGAAATAAATTGTCTAGACCAGTGTCAGTGAAGATGGCTGTCTGTTCATATATTGTGACTCCATGGCTATTTGCTTTGCTAGAATTCACTGTACTCTGTATGGTGTTTTTATTATTATTTTTTTAATTAGTGAGGCACAAATGAAGGCTATTTGAAGTCCAGGCCTGACTTGGTTTTGAGGTTGTTCAGTTTTAACAAGGAGATAGTCAACAGTAATTAGAAGGTGTTAAACTAAAGCTGTGTTATTAGTTCCAGAAGGGTGGTGGGGGGGCATTGATTTCCCAGGAGCAGCTGTGGCACCATGTTCTCCGATGAGCAACTGCCACCAAATCTAGTTTATTATACTTTATATTGTGTACTTTTGTGATAGAGTATCATAAAAACACCTGTCTGACAGTAGTCTGGAAAGATGACTGAGAAATGCGACCTTCAAAACATCCCTCAGGTACTACTTGAAAAAATAATTAAATTACCACAGTGGTTCAGTTGGAATTACTGTGGCTTTACACCTTCCAGGATGTGGCTTTGACTCCTGTCTGCTCTGTGTCTGTGTTAATGATGCCTCTCCATCTGTTTCCTCTTTCTGCTCTGATTTCCTCCCACAGTCCAACAACACATGCTTTTAAGGTGTATAAATTGACCAAAATGTGTGTGCGAACCCTGATGGACTGGCACCCTGTCAGGGGAGTCCCTTGCCTCCCTCACCAGCGCTTTGTGGAGAATAAGCTCACTTGGATAAGTGACCTGCGGCAATGAATGCTCTTATTTGCTATAATGAACACTTCAGTGATGTTTTGGTGATATTCTTTCAGAAGGTTGCTGGAGTGTGATGTAGTGATTTACAAGAGGAGCTTACAAGTGTGATGTTAGTACTAATTTTGTGATTTATCACTAATTATTGCCTGGCTCATCCAGATTGTTCTGTTCCATTGCCATGCTGTGGGTTACAATCTTCAAAGATGATTACAAGTGACAAAAGTGTTCATAGTTTCATTCTGACAACTGGTTTTAACATCGACAAGCCAAAGGACTGCATTTATGCGGTACGTAGCTGATGATGTGGCTTATTTAATCATGGACAGAATTTTCTCTAAATGCTACATTTGTATTTCCCTTGTAAGGTAGTAATACAG
Source organism: Brevimyrus niger (assembly GCA_015164015.2). Lineage (NCBI taxonomy): Eukaryota > Metazoa > Chordata > Actinopteri > Osteoglossiformes > Mormyridae > Brevimyrus > Brevimyrus niger. The sequence continues at coordinate 15,525,791 of JAABNY020000002.1, read as the reverse complement.
TGTCACATTAACTGTACACTTTGTGCAGGTAAAGAGGCACTTCTGTTTTTGTATTTTTTTCAGAAAAAGATTCAGAATTAGGTCACCATTCTCCCCAGGAGAGCAGCCTGGTTTCTAAAATAAAATCGACTGTTGATTCAACTTGTCACCTGTTACCCTAAATGTAATATTTTTGCAGCTGTACAAACACATTGAGATATTAAACCAGTAGTGAGCAACAGGGTGTAAGTTTATTTAGACAAACATGGCAGAGGGGCACTGAATGACAAGGTCATATGTATTTGCCTTTGTTTATGTTGTCACAGATTTAATCTGGGTGTCCTGGGAATGAGTGGTCTTTGCTGTGTAGGGGGTCTTGGTTGAGCAGGGAGTCTTGGTTAAGCAGGGAGTCTTAGCTGGCTAAAAGGAGACTTTGGCCCTGGTCATTGTTGGTATTGGAAGGTCACTGGGCAATTCTGCTTTCTCTTTAATTCTAAAGGGAGCTTAGGGGGGCATTGGACTTTCAGTCCTGTAGTCATGGAGAGCAGTTTAGACAGCAGGCATTAACCACGGTCACTGAATGTGAAGAATTACACATATATGCCAAACAGCACACACACACATACAGACACACACACACACACACACTTGTAAATTGGCATGTGGCTGCAAGTGCATCTTCAGTTCATTCTAATTACATGGATTTTGTGATTCCGCTCCTCTGTTTTCATGAGAATGATTAAGTTGTGCATAGTTCATTGTTCACTCTGCCTGTAATTTAGTCATAACGTGATTTCTTTTAATTATCTAATTGTAATATGGTTCTTTGGAACAGCTTTATTGGGAGAGCTTGCTGTATACAGATATATTAAACTGAAAGATATTGAATTGCCCGTTTGTAGAATTTCATTTCATAAGTACAGTGTTGCCTCTTGCGTGTGATAGTTTGTAGATTCCTAGACCCTTTTAGTCTATCCCATAATAACCCCAAGACCAATATTTATCAGGGTGTTACACTGCATTTGTCTTTGTGGAAAGCAGCATATTTTTTAATTAAATTGAGTGGCTTCCGCTGACAGTGATAATTTATTAATAGAGCTCTCCGTTCACCCTCCAACCGTGCTCTGCGGTGTGGCAACCCTGTCAGTCTGTCCACAAGCAGACCCCAGATAATTACTCCAACTTGGATTGCGTTGCATTGCTAAATAACTCTCTGTATCTGCAGAAGGCAGTAGTGGTGTTAATCAGAGAGTTTATGTAAAAGAGAGAAAGACCCCAAGATCTGCGAGTGACAGATGCATTAGCAAGTGTGTGAGAAGATGACTTCATTAATGGCTTGATTTTCCCAGCCTGAGGACATGGCTCCCATCAGCAGCACGGACTCTGTCCCAGCTGGCCACCTGCCTAGGCCCACTCTCAGTCAGACACCTAGCCCGGCCCCCCAGTTTGGGGGGAGGGGGGTGTTAGAGGCCGGCGGAGAGCAGGGGTTAGAGCCTAGTTATTATTTGGAAATGCGCTTTATTTTTTTGGAGCTAGTGATCTGGTTTTTCGGAAGCATTTTCTGGGAGGTGTCTGATCATCGACATTCTAATTTTTAAGTGAATTCCAGCGATTCTTGCTGTCAAAGATTTGCAGATAAGATCCCTCCATGATGCCTGCAAGCACAGATGTTCTGGCTGGTGATGGTTCTTGTTATCTCGACGCAGAAATGCCAGAGCTTTTCATGTGGAGTCCAGATTAAGCTTTGTATACATCCCCCCAAGAAAACTAAATACCGTTTACACATATATCTATATTTTAAAAGGTGTATTTTGTTGTTAGTGCTCAATGTTCACATATTTTTGGAGACATCGAAACATATTTTTAAAGTTACATATATTAGTCAGGGTATTTGTTTCCACTGTATTACAGTTTCACGAGGCCAGTTGTTTCATGTTCAGAGGCTGCTGGGATTGTATTGTTTGATGAAACAATATCCTGTCTTTGGAAAGAACAATAGATTCTGAAAACATCCTGTTTTTCCACAGATGTTATTTAATGAAACATTGTATCCTGTGTGTCTCTCTCTGAAGGCTCCTACACAGCTACACAGCTTGATTCCAGAAGGGCTGTCAGAATTACATCATCTCCCAGTTTGTGTGTTGTGTTGTGGGTTGCCATATTTTAACCTCACATTTCCACTCTGCATTAACCCCTAGTCTTTATCTAATGGGTTGCCAGGTTGAGCATATATAGTTCTGTAAAAAAACCTACTGCAGACTTGTTATTGATATTAGATTTTTGTTTAGTCAAATTTCACAAAACTGTCGGCATGTCCTCCTGTTTGGCTTTACCTACCTTTGCTGTGCTTTCCTGTACACCTGAGTTTAAAAAGTGTTTAAAAATGAAAAGTGTTTCTTTGAGTGGTGCTCCTATTCAGAACTGTGTACACCACAGGTGTCAAACTCCAGTCTTGGAGGGCCAGAGCCCTGCACTTTTTTGGGTTTCCCCTTGTTTAACGCGCCTGATTCAACTTCTTATGCTAATTACCACATAGCTGTTGGGCTGAATCATTTGTGGTGGAACAGGGAAAGAACTAAGCTACACAGGGCTGGGGCCCTCCAGGACTGCAGTTTGACACCCCTGGTATACACAAATTACACATCAGTATGCAACTTTGTTGTTTGAAGGTTCGAATCAGACTTGGCTGGCCACTGTATCTAAATATATGTACCGAGATTGCATCTTCCTGCCTTCATGTTGATTCTTGAATCAGGTAGAGTATGAAGGGGTTATACTGGTGATTTAGTTACAGCATCAAGGGGCTAAACACATACTGAAAAACTTCAAGCTGGTTTGCTCAGCAGTGATTAATATCGGCCTGCTTGTGATCAGGAACATTCTGTTTGCTCAAGATTATGCTAACGAGGGCTGCAGACATTAACTCACAACTCCACTATTTAACCGAACCGATTTTCGGCTGCAGTTGCTGCTGTACCGGTTGACCGGAGCAGCCGAGGCTCCCGCTGCAGGAAAATAAGGAAATACTTCACTAATGATGCATCAATCACAGCACATGCCTGTAAAACAAGCTAACCAGCCCTGGCAGGCAAATAACATGGAAAACGAGAGTGTGATAATGTAACGGAAATAAATGCGCGATTCATTTCTCACTAATAGATGCACTTTAATTACTACGGCTTTCAAGGACGAGCAGCTGAATTATCGCACGGTAGGTGCAGTTTAGACCACCTGCTATTTTAGCAACTTATAAGAGGCTGAGCGCTGGCAGGTAGCCAGAAGGAGTGGGATGTGAGAGGCTGAGGAGCAGGGGAGCAGAAGGCCTGAGCACCATCCACAGCACAAGTGAGCAGACCGGCGCTAAGCAGTGAGCTTTGCCAGCGTTGCACAGCCCCCCCATGGAGTAGATCTCCCTTAGCATGTGTCTGCAGAGAGAACATAACAGGCAGACTTAGTATGCTGCTATTGGTCTGTCTGAGAGAGATATGTGCTGAGATAAGCCCAGAGAAGCTGCAGCAGACCTGTGTAGTGGCACACGCTAACGGCTCCGTCCAGCAGCAGACCTGTGTAGTGGCACACGCTGACGGCTCTGTCCAGCAGCAGACCTGTGTAGTGGCACACGCTAACGCCTCCGTCCAGCAGCAGACCTGTGTAGTGGCACACGCTGA
>JAABNY020000002.1:15483307-15509957 GCA_015164015.2 Brevimyrus niger | reverse complement strand
CTGTTTTTAGGTAAAAGGGATTTGATTGTATGGACTTGCCCCCTGGCCCACGCTTGTGGGGGGGGGGGGGGGCCCCCCCCCCCCCCCCCCACCCACAACCATGGATGAATGGTGGATGGATCATGGATAAGGTCAAATCCTCCACTAGACTGCTTTATTGTTGGTCACATATCAGAGAAAACAGAATCAGACAGCACTGTTACTGGAGAAAGGTACCATAGATACTGCCTTTGGGAAGCATAATTTTGCATGTGCTATTGTGCTGCATGGAGCTATTCCATCCTGAATATTCATAATGACTTTATGGAGAGATGATACACACAGAAGACCAGTAGCTAGGTGTGGACGTCAGTTAGCATGTCTCTGCACCAACATTGACATGCTGGCTTCTTGTCCTCAAGGTAAGTAGCCCCTGCATTCCTGCATGCAGGCCTGTTGGCAGTTTCCTGAGTCAAAAAGTCTGCCAGCGTTCCAGCATTTACCATGAGCCCCTAGTGGGGAGGAGTAATTTCTCAGTGGCTAAGGCTCTCAGTCAGGAAATCGATTAGGTGAAGGTCACCGCAGTAATGGCAGAGAAAAGATTTTATTTTTGTTTGTTCGTTTTTTGTGTGGTTTTAATCTGTCAGCAGTAGGTACTGCTTTTTTTTTTGCAGAGAGTAGTGATATAATCCAGGAATAGGATTATGCATATTACCAGAGGGTTGTAAGTTTATATCCCTCTTAGGGATATATTTGGGGATATCTCAAAATTGACAAGGAGGTAGTCTTCAGTACGCTTGATTAATTTGAATAACTTTACAAAATTATCCCAGTCTATTTGCTTGTGACTGATAAAAAAACATGAGTAAATTAGTATTCTCTGTTGGATTAGTATATTATCATCATAACTATGATGCCTTTCTCAGAAAATCAAGTATTACTAAAGGACAATGGCAAGAGGCAGTGAGTATTTGGAAACAGCTGCTCAACAGCCTTTATAGATACAAATGAAATAGCCAATGAAGCCACAGGAAGGACCCAAAAAACTGTCAGCATGACCACATGGCCTGTGACTGACCCTGCATGCTTAGAACGAGGCAGGAGACTGGCCATCTTTCTGAAGGGGGGGGGGGGCTTTGCAGCTGCTACAAGCAGTCAGTGTATCCCTGGTGACCGGCCCTCTGATAAAAGTGCTTTTCTAGCCTACGCCATTGTTTAAGATTAATTGTTGTGTGAGTAGTGCTCTCTGTGGTCTCATATGTTAGAGATGGCAGCTTCGTGCTTCGAATGAGGTAGCAAACAAAGGAAGCATGGCTACTTGGCTTTCGACTAGCTCATTATGGCTGATTTGCTGTTAAAATGCACCTACCATGGCAACTCTACCTCAGTTCTTTGCTACAGTCTTTACAAAAACATGCAGAAATGTAGATATGGTCTAATACAGTAGCGGGAACAATGAATGGTGTAGTAAAATAACAATTGTTTGAGAAACAAGAGCCCCCCCCACCCCCCAAATAAAACTGTGATCAGGTGGATTTTGTTTTCAAAAGAACAAAAACAATCTCCTGTAAGACTATCTGACTCGGCTCTGTCATTCTGAAAGGCCACTGGGTGTGTCCCATATCACTGTTCAACATTGTCCTTTATTTTTCTGTCTGGCTTTATGTCCAAACTTGATTTATTCTAGTCTATAACTCTACAGTCAAAATAGTAGTAAACAATAATAGGCGAGTGGAAGAAATACCCACAGCAGGAACATTTTCTCATGGGAAGCACAGCCCAATTTAATTTTTAAAAAGTCCTGTTCTGTCCAAAATAAATAAAGAGAAGAAAGTGCTGGGATGGGAACAAAGAGCGAGCAGCTTAGGAGCAGAAAACATAGAGTGTGATTCAGAGGCTGGATTTCATGTGTCCTTCGATACTGATGTTACTGCTGAAACTGGGAGGAGCGCCTACTGTAGGTGACAGATACTTCTCTGGGAGCACTGGCTTTGTCAGACATATTGGGAATAACAGGGTCTAATCTAGTAAAGTTCCCCAAGCAGTTGTCCAGCCTGAACAAGCAACCACATCAGTGTCAGCCTGATCACTCAGCCAAATCCCCCTCTGCTCCTGGCAAGTGAAGAGGGCATCTAAAAGAGGCCATCTTTTAATCCACTCCTGGGTGATGCTTCACCTTAGCATCCTTTAAAACAATGGTTACAACTTCTCAACTGGCAGGCTCAGTTTCAGGTCTACAGAATTGCACGTAGTCATTCTGGACTCTGATGCTAAAATCATGCTGCATAAAGTCATTTAAGGAATTTTTAACTAGAAGAAGGGTTGGAATTGTGCAATCCCTCCAAGATTCAAATAGCTGGGGCCGGAACCAGGTAGAGCCAGTGTGACTAAAGCTGAAGTGCACCTGACAGGGCATGAGGGCCCTGAAACTGACCAGTCTCAGACACGGGCAGGTCTTGGGTTACTGACTGATCGGAGACGTGGCAGGAAAACAGCTCCAGAACCACAGGGTGTAGTAGTTCCCTTTGCAGTCGGTTGTGTAATTATAATTCAGTTTGAAATTAAGTGGGAACCTCACTTGACGCTCAAGGTGCGAATCAATCACTAATTGAGTGGGGATTCAGTAATGTGAGGAAGCTATACCTCTGAAGCAGAGCGGATGACACTGGCAGGTTGCAACAGGAAATGATCAAAGGGAGTCAGAGCAGCCCGTGAGGAATATTCCTGTCAGGCAAAGAAGAGAAATCGAATATACACAAGAACTGAGCCTCTGGTCGGCATGTTTCCTCTGCAGGGTGATAGTTTAGAGCAAGTGACATCATTCCTGGTGTCCCAAAGGGTGTGATGGTGGATTTATGAAGTTGACTTATGATGTCGTTGTGGTGTTTGGCTGTCATGCCTCTGGTGGATTTCGGTTTTTCTTTTATCTGAGTAGACATCACGGTGAGACAGCTACACAACACAAAACATTCTTTTGAACTTGTCACTGGTTTCTAGGAGTGAGGATCATATTGCTACTCAAGTATTTTGCCTGTTCCCAACTTCATGAATATGTGGCCAAAAAGTATTTACTCATAAGACTTTTTGGTAATCATCGTAGTGTTAGGTAGTTGAAAGACAGGTCAGAAGTATGGTTCGATGAGTTCATACAAATGACATAATCAAAGGAGATATAAATAATTGTATACATGTATTGGTAAGTTGAGTGTGTGATAAAAGGTACTGAGATTTTAAAGTGATTTGGGATTGTGGTCTTTCATACCCAAGTTGTTCTGTAAGTCCCACGTAATGAAGTCCGATATGCCTGACAGATAGACAGCCACCTTTGACATTGGTGACCCTGTTCTTCTATACCTGTATAACATGTAGACCCCCATACACATTGGGATGGAGAAATTGGGTGCTGTTGTTTTGCGTGTTAAAGGAATGGGACTTCTTTGCTCACACAACAATCGAGTGAATAATTAAATAATCTTCAATCCACTGAGGCTACAATGACCCTCAGGTCATGTTCGCAGCCTCTGCACGCTCGTCATGCTCCAATCTAGTGAGACCAGTGGGTTCAGTCATTGCTCATTTTCATCTCCATCTTTGCTTGGTGTCTGAGACAGCATAGGAAAGAATCCGGATGTTTTATCGATACCCATCCTACTGAGACAGACACATATCATAGGGCCCAGTCACAAGGCTTGAACAGAGGCAGAAAATGAGAAGAATAGAAATATGGTGGCTGCATTTTCCTGGGTGTGGTCAGTCATACACAGTTGAAACCAGATACTTACATACACTTCCTTAGTATTTGGTAGAATTGCCCCGAAACTGTTTCACCTGGGCCAAACATTTTGGGGATCCTTCCACAAGCTTTCTACAATAGTGTGCTGGACTTTTGGCCCAGTCCTCTTGACAGGACTGGTGTAACTGGGTCAGGTTTGTAGGCCTTCTTGCTCACACTCGCCTTTTCAGTGTCGCCCACAAATTTTCTATGTGATTGAGATCAGGACTCCAATACCTTGACTTTGTCGTCTTTAAGCCACTTTGTCACTAATTTGGAGGTATGCTTGGGGTCATTGCCCATTTGTAAGACCTATTTGCACCCAAACTTAAACTTTCTGGCTGATGTCTTCAGATGTTGCTTCAATATACTGTATCCACATGTTCTTTTCTCATGATGCCATCTATTTAGTGAAGTGCACCAGTCCCTTCTGCAGCAAAGCAGCCCCACATTACACTTCCACCCCCATACCTCACAGCTGGGATGATGTTCTGAGGCTTCAAAAGCTTCCCACTTTTTCCTCCAAATATACCGTTTATCATTATGGCTGAACAGTTCAAATTTGTTTCGTCAGACCACAGGACATGTCTCCAGAAATTAAGAGTTTTGTCCCCATGTACAGTTGCAAACTGACTGTCTGGCTTTTTATGGTGGTTTTGAGGTAATGGCTTCTCCTCCCAGATTAAGCTTTCAGCTCATATCGATACAGGACTCGTTTTCTTGTGGATAATGACACTTACCAGCTTCAGCCAGGATCTTCACAAGGTCTTTTGCTTTTGTCCTGGGGCTGATTTGCACATTTCACACCAAAAGAACGTTCCTCCCCTGGACTCTATCCTGAGCATTCCCGTGTTTTTTATACTTGTGTATTTTGTATAAACAGATGAGTGTGAGACCTTATGGCATTTGAAAATTGCACCTAAGGATGAGCCACACTTGTGGAGGTCCACAGTTCTTTTCCTGATGTCTTGATTGATTCTCTCATAATTCTCTCTCTTTATTCTGACATTTAACAAATGCAAAAAAATAAGTTCATATTTATTAATCTAATACAGAAAAAGTTTACTCTGATTTAATTTTTGACAGTAAAGAAAAAAGTTTTTGTGTTTTTTTCAAAAGTGTGTGTAAATATCTGGTTTTAGCTGTAAGCTCTCATCTTATTGAATGACAGTGTCGTATGACCAGTATTAAGCATATTGAATATTGATTGATAGGAGTTTTGATGAAGGTACAATTACTCAATGCTCTAATGTTAGATCATCAAGGAGGAATGTGTCATTTAAGGATGTCAGATAGAGTATGAGGGCTTTTTCACTGGACTGAGGCAGAGGATTAGTTTATTCCTTAACAGAGAGAGTGGGGCTTCCCTGAAGACTCAGCTTTTTATTTGGTACCCACTGTTGCAGAAAGCATAGCAGGTGTTTGGGTTGGGCATGAATATTCATTTAGAGCTGTTGACCGAAACTGAGAAGGACGTGTTAGGAGAAAGTCATGCAGCTTGAACACTGCTCAGTAACCTGGTGTAAGGTTGCTCTCAGGGGCTGCCTTGGCTTCACCTGGGAGTTGGAGGAGACTGATTGGCTGGGACACCTGCCTTGACAGGTTTTTCTGCCTCTTGAGCAGTACGGGAGAAAAAGTGTAAATGACTTTGCCCCGCCATCTGTTTCCCCCCCAACCCTCTGGGACCCTGCAGAGCCACAGTTAACCCCCACCCTCTACCACGTCGATACTGTGGAATAGAGGAGCCTGTGAGATGGAGTAGGCTGGAGCTGGGATGAGCTGCACTGCCCCAAAGACTCAGCTGACCTCCCCTCCCCTTAAAGCAAAGGTCACACCCCAGCAGACACAAGTCCATCCTGGCTGAGGACATAACTCAATACTGACATTGCTCAGTATCTGTAGATTACAGTAAATCCCTCTTTTGTGATTTTTGGAGCCTGTTCTCAAATAACTAACCCAGGGAATTTTAAAGGTGGGTGATAGATGCCAGCTGGAAAAATATGCCATGTGGGACAGGATAATAGTGTTGTTGATACAACAAGTTACCTTCTTGTATTTATAAGGTCTCCGAATTCTTGAATCCTTCCTTGTGGGAAATTGTAACACAGGTATTCCCCACTTTACGAACATCCGATTCACCCCACTTGACTTTTACGAAAGACCTACATTAGTAGCCCCAGTGCATCGGCTGTTTAACGTAAATCCGAAGAGGATTTTCGCTTTTATGAAAAAAAGAAGAAAAACAGAAATAGCATTTAGTTTGTTTATTAGCAAGCCAATTATAAAGACATAGTCAACGACAAGTTTTGGTCAACAACAGGCTGCATATACAATGATTATTAGATTATAATGGAGTTGAAAAATTCCTATCGCCTAGTGATGTCGTTGCCATCATAATATCATAGCACAACGCATTACATACAAGTTTGTTGTGATGATGGTGTAAACAAATTGACTGTGAGTCGTATAAAAGTATAACAATGTGCATTATACTTTTTATCTATATCTTTTTTAGGCTATACCACATAGCCTAGGTGTGTAGTACCTTCTATATTTATGTATCTATACTTTATAATGTTCTCACAATTGCAAAATCACCTAACGAGGCATTTCTCAGAACTATCCCTGTCTTTTAGCAATGCATGACGATTGATTCTGGTAAGTGAAAATACACAGTACATAAATGCTTGCTACTTTATATAGCTATTAGTTATATTTCCTGATTTCATTGTATTTTAGTGTTATTTTAGGGTTTTTGTGTTATTTGGTGATTTTATTTGCACACACTCAAAATATTTTCCCATATAAAGTATTGGTAATTGCATATTTGCTTTACTCCATTTTGGTCTATGGAAGGCTTCACGGGAACGCTCTTTGTTACTCTTTGTGGTACTGTTTAGTTTGGTTAAATTATATCCTTTCCAGAAATAAATTTTGTGCTGCAAAGCTGGTGCTTTCATCCAAAGAAACTTATGACTATATCCATCGGAATGACTGCATGGTTAACTAGATTTCCTGAGGTTAAGTACCTTTTGTAACAGGTTCAGTTGCAGGGTCCCTACTATGACTCCATGAACCACCAGCCTTTGGGCTACAGCTGCTATGGCCAGAATGGTGATTGGTGATTATCAAAGCAAGAGTTTATGGGCATAGCCTTACCTGCAAATTTAGTTTATTTAAAACATCACCTTCCTGGACAGTATGCAGTAGTGTTTTAGTGAACAATGAAGGTAGCTTACGCATTACGCAAAAGTGTTACCTCGGTTCTCAAACTTAATCCGTTCCGGACTTCAGATCGAATCCTAAAGAGTTTGAGTTCTGATTGAACTTTTCCCATAAGAAATAATAGAAAACCAATTAATTGGTTCCCGGCCCCCCAAAATTACACCTAAATATGTTTTTTTTTTTTAGCATTTAAACACATAATGAACAGAATAAAACAAGAAGAGCATTTTTTTTCTTAATGGCTTCCAAAACGATAAAGATCATATCCCAACATTACAGTACCTCTGTCCTGCCCCACATACACATAACAGAATGGAAAGGAAAGTGGAAGTGGAATAACATGGGATGTGGTGGACAAGAGTACACACGTGGACAAATGGGTATATTTTTATATCTTTCTGGTTTTTATTTACACGCGACAGACACAGAACAAATAAGCCTGGTGCAGAAGGACTCAGGGATGATTATTTGGTGAGTTCGATTATTTGTCTCCAAGTCGGAACTTGGATGAAAACGTCACAAAACGTCATGAAAAATGTCACTTCCCGTCGGAAACACGCCTCTTTTATGACGTTGAAGTTGGACAAGATTTTTGGTGTGTTTGACTATCATTTTCCAACTTGGAACTCGGATGAAAACGTCAGGAAATATCATGAAAAACATCACTTCTCGTCGGAAACATGCCACTTTTATGACGTTGAACTCAGATAGAAATTTCTTGGCCGAGTTGCCAATGTGACGTAATTTCAACATGGCGACTTTGGTTGTAGTTTGTTTGCCGTTCGAAAAAAGATTACCGCTCATGAATGTACTAAAATATTTTAAAAAGCTTTTAGTGTGGTTTGACCAGTTCGTGTTTATTGTTTGTCTCTTGGAAAAATCTCAATTTCTCCATTTGGAAAAATTCAAATCTGATCAAATATAAAGCAACAACATACAGCAACGTGTTCACGGAGGCAGCCATGTTTGTTCCCAGATGTGGGTAGCTCGAACGGGAGATTGCTAGATGTGATGTCACTGAACTCAGAATTTCCGAGTTCCGAGAGAAAAATTAACGCACCAATACACACAGCAAAGCATCAGAATGCGAGGGGCGCGCGAAGATGTAAACCAAAACCGGGCGAAAGATTGAAACCAAAAAGCAAACAAACCAAGGCAAAGCTACAGGCAGGGGCAAAGCGAAGAATCAGAAACCAATAAACCAAAAACCGTCATATACAATAAGTCAAATCAAAGAAAGCAAACCAACAATGTCCAAAAAAATGAGCAGAGCTCCTGAAGTCTCTATCGGCATTTCAGGTCAAGGAGCGGGATGTGCCGAACGGTGCATCGGGCAAGTCGTGGGCGGGGTCTGGTCGGCGGGGCGGAGCAAAGGCCGAACGGAGGGCGTTCTGCAGATGAGACTTGTGGGCGGAACCGGGCTTGCAACCTCGCGGAACATAAATATCACTACATTTTATCATTGTCTCGATCTAATCTTATCTATCTTCTTTCCATCCTTCTTCTATCTGCTTGTCCTGGCCATGAACATAAGGTCTAAGCCATCTTACTTTGTTAGAAAAAGCCCCAGTGCATTAAATGTGCATTGTAATGTTGAATGTAAAAAAAGGACAACCAGCAAGGCTAATGGTAGGTGGAGTCAATCCTCATAACAACAAAAATGACATTAGGAAGCCTGGGGACCTGGACAGAAGGCAGGGCTTACTGGGGAAATGCCATCCATATGGCAATATTGAATAACCAATATTCATTAAAAAAAAAAAATCATGAAATAAATAAATAAATAAATGTTCAAACAGAGTTACACCTGCTATTTACCAGCTAGGAATTCAATCTCCACATCATGTTTGTATGACAGATATTCAAATGTGAATGGCAGCATCTCCTACTTTTAGTGTACTTGATATATTCTTTCAAGCTGATACTCTTTGTATGTGCTGTTATATATAAGTATTCCGTGCTGGGTGCAGGGAGGCTGGGGATGCTGGGTAGATCTGGGCCACATCCTTTCTGGTGACATGCATGTTACCTACACTCTGAACTTTGGTACAGCTACTGCAATGAAATCTGAAAATGTGTATTTAATGCCAAAAGGGACAGATAAGTCACCTTGAATACAAAAAAAAAATTATATGAAGGCATTTCTGTTTAGGTCTGACATGGAGCTTCTTTCAGCCTCCTAAATTAGTCATGACCATGCATTAGAGCCTAATTAACAGAGATTTTTCTAGGGCTGGTTCTTTGTTGCGTTATGGTCTTGATGAAGAGGGGACCAAGCCTTTTTCATTTTTATAAAATCTAACCATTCAATTAGCATTTACAGCCGAGACTGGGACGGATCAAACCCCAAGTGCTAAAGTTATTTTTTGGACAGTATTTGATTGTTAAGGTATTTCTTTTTTCTGAAAGGATCTTTTGAAATATTACAATGATGTTGCACATTGGTAACAATATAGTGGAGGTCATATGGCTTTCAATAGAGCAAAAACAGATGGCCAGCAGAAATTAAATGAAGGTCTTTCAAACATCTATGTGTGTTAAAGATACAGGGCTATTTTCAGAAGTTGACCTCTCCGGCCTCCCCTGACTTTTGGAATAATTTCCGTCTTGAAATCGGCACACAATGGGGATATTAGGCACTGATTGTTTCTGAACAGAAGGCCAGGATACTTTAGCACTGGAGGGAGACGCAGTCCCCTGTTCAACGACAAAATTATTTAACCACGGGCTGTAGCTGAAACGCTTTTGGTCTTGTGTTCCATGGTGAAGTCGATTTGAGAAAGCTACGCTAAAGCTAACAGTATGGAGTATAGCTGCAATAAATGCTGGCTGCAGAATGTTTGCTCCTATTTGTGTCTGTCTTTTCCTCATTGTGTTCCCTGTGGTTAACGAAAGCTTAATTACATGGACTAATGGGCACATGTTCCTGCAGCTCCTTCTCCTTCCCATGTTCCACTGTTGTCTGGCCCAGATGGAGGAGAGGAGAGGCGTACAAATGACCAGCAGGCTCCTAGCATCGCTAAAAATGCTCACGGTGTCTTACATATCATGGAACTTTTATCTAAGGTGACCTAGTTGTTTATACAGCGGGATGTGATCACCGGAGAGATTTGAGGTTAAGTATCTGGTACCTGCTCAAGGTCACATGCAGCAGGATCTCTCCTGGGGTTTATTCCAGTAGCCTTTGCCATAGCTTTAACTAGTACACCACCTGCTGTTTAACTTTATAAATAACTTCTGAACAGAAGGGACTCTAATGAAGGGGTGCCATACTATAGAGTAAATAGCTGGTAAGAGCCGAGCAACACTTTACGATGGCAATTGTTCAGTAGGGTCAGGGTGTCCCGTTATCTCACAGCTTGGTTTGTGGTGCACAGCTCTCTAGACCTCTATGCCATCACTGAATGCAGAATTTATCATTAGGCTGCAGGCTCTGCATTGGGAATTGCTACTGAACTGCAGACACACAGCACAAACTTTAAACTTTATGCAGCCTTACTTTATGTGGACAAAATAAAGAGTCTATGAATGGTTTATAATCTGATTATTAATTATGTTGTAACACTTTGTAAATTATTAATAGAGAATTGTAAACATTATACCAGTTTTCTTTTTATTGAGTTACTACCATTTACAAGTGGCAAAAGGGAACCTTATTGTAAAGTGGTACAGAGAAAACTAATAAAATAAAGTAGCTTTATATATCCGTCCATCCATCCATCCATCCATCCATCCATCCATCCATCCATCAATCAATCAACTTGTCTTGTCAAGCTCATGGTGGGGTACCCTGGACAGGATGCCAGTGCATGACAGGGCACACGCATGTCCATACTGACAGATGGAGTCATACCATGCACACAACCTAGAGACAGTTTGTTTGACCACACGTCTTTGGAGGACCACAGAGTGCCCAAAGGGAACCCATGTGACACATGTAGAACATGCCACGCATACACAAAGCATCGTCCTACAGCTAAATGCTAAATAGAAATAAAAATGCTAAATTTGTTTCCCTCATAAACTAAGGGAGACCCCCCTCTCTCGGACTTCCCATGACACGCAACCCCAATCAGCTGGACTTCTCTTGGGACCCCCTGGGCCAGGTATGGGAACAATTTGCCCATTCGAACCCCTGGGACAACGGTCCTGATTCCAGTGTATGTTTCTCTTCGTAAATAATAATAATGGCCACACTGTGGAATAACAGCAAGTAAAGTGAATGCTGATTGGTGATGTCTGTTCTATTCTCATCTTTTGACTGGGTTAGTGAAAAGGTACTAATCACATTGGTCGGTGGTCAGAACCTCAGCAACTCCCATCAGTACGCTTGGGGTTTCCACTGTCAGAGGTCAGGTGCAGTGCAGCAATCTGTGAGCGTTCCACTCTGTATAGACTAATAGCCTGCTGGATCACAAGACAACAAACGCCTGCTCTGAGCTTTATTTCTCAGTGCGACTTATAGTGATGGTAGTATGAAGGGGCTGTAAAAGTGCCCCCCCGAGGCAGAATAGGAGGCATGTTTTGGGGTTCTGCTGTG
Source organism: Brevimyrus niger (assembly GCA_015164015.2). NCBI lineage: Eukaryota > Metazoa > Chordata > Actinopteri > Osteoglossiformes > Mormyridae > Brevimyrus > Brevimyrus niger. Next base: position 15,498,441 of record JAABNY020000002.1, on the reverse strand, counting down.
TAATCTGAGGCTGCGCTGCGGTTCGTGAACCCCTCTGATCTTCTTATGATGTGATAATTTCATGCACATAACATGCAGTGTCAATATTAACACTGCACAGTGTCCAGGCTGGCGGTGCAGTGAGTGATACTGACCCTGCCCAGTGCCACTGAGTGCACATGCGGAGTTTGCCTGTTTTCCCCATGAGTGGGGTGGTTTACAGATCATCTGGTTTGCTCCCACAGTCCAAAAACATGCAAAGTAAGTGAGTTGGACTGCAGGCCTAAACTGACAGCATGCAGAGCATGCAGGCAACCTGTGATGGACCAGCACCCCCATCTAGGGTTACTTCCTGTTCTGTGCCATTTGCTGTATCTATTCATTTTCTATAACTGCTTAACTTATCCTGGGTCACAGGGGTCTTGATAGGGCTGCATGATTTATGAAATTCAGATCAGCAAGTCGCAAAAATCTCGATTTAAGATACACATTATACGGCACGTTGGACCCAGGGTTTAAAACTGCTGTGAGAATAGTTTTACAAATTCATGCCGTGCTCCCTGTGTGACAGCCATTGTCACCAATCACAAGCGCCGTGCTTCTCACGTGCCAGTAATGCTCACCAATCAGAAGTGGCCCAAGAAGGCGTATAGGCCCACAAACAGCAAACACGTAACACCCAAGTAAAATGTTACATTCGTGGTGTGGAAAAATACAGATTCCGCTGCTGAGCTATAAGTGAATTGCCTTCCTATTTCATGGTCCGAGATTGTTTCAGAAAGGTCTTACCATCAATAGAATCGGAAAGCTCATTTAAACACCAGCTGGGATATACTTCAGCGTGTCATACCTTTGGTTTTTGTTAAAAGGCAATAGCATTAGCATACCGCTAACCCATCAAAACAAAAATGAGACAGTAAGTAATTCTCACAGCAGCGGAGTCAGTGACCTCCAAAAAAGCAGTAAAATCCACAATACAGTGGTGTTTATGTCATGTTTTTGTGCTTATTAAATTTAAGTGTTTCCAAAGATTAATCCCACAATCGCTTTAATCGCTATTACAGTTGATTATGGGCACGTGGTCTTATTTAGAAAACATACAAAAAGAGATGCATATAATGTTTAATCATTCATTTTGTTCTTGCCCGAGTAACAAAGCAACAGAATGATAAGCTGCTTCAGTCGAAAACTGCATTTTACTTCTTTCTTAAAATAAAATGCAGGGTTGGCAACTTTGACCAGCTGCATGGAGCGAGATTTTCTATTCTCTGTTCTGCACACACATTTGCATGTATGTAAGTTTTATTACCTTTTAAATAGTCTGTAGGGTTTGCAAATGTGTTTGATGCAGCTAATTTAAAGTTCAGAATGGAGCATAGATTTGCCCTAGGATTTCTTGCGTGAGAGTGAAAGAGTTTGCAACCATGAACACGTACATTTTTTGTTTCACCTGAATTGATTTGTATAGAAAATACAGTGGAACCTCGTATTACAAGTAATGCGGTTTACGAGTGTTCCGCAAGACGAGCAAAGATTTTTAATAAATTTTGACTTGGAAACCGAGCAAGATCTTGAAATATGAGTATTACGTATACACTTTGTCGAGCATCACGTGATCACAACTGAGTCTTCTGAGAGTTCTTCTCTCTCTGTTTCGTTGCGGGATTGTGGGTAATCATCTCCCATGCTCAGTCTCAGTCGGCGTGCCTCACTCGTATAGTCAAAATTTAGTAGAAAAGCACCACCCGAATCGTAGCAGTGCCACATAGAAGGAGCGGATGATCGGGTGCAGAACAGGGGTAATGTTGGCATAAGATCTTTATCATTTTGGAAGCCATTAAGAAAAAAATGCTGCTTTTGTTTTATCCTGTTCAATTATTTCTTATGAGAAAAATTCGATCAGAACTCAAACTTTTTAGGATTTGATCCAGAGGTCGATACGGATTAAGTTCGAGGTACCACTGTAGTAAATAAATATAATTTTTTATGTATATGTATTTAATAGGAACGATTACCTGATTAATCATCAAATTTGGTAGATTACTTAATTGCTAACATAATCCATAGAGACAGCTCTGCTGCTTTGTTAAGACTAACAGTGACTGTGATCATTGCATTCATGCATTGAGTAAAGGTTGTGGAACAGTGTGCTCCAGCATTGTCTCCTATGTCTCCCCGCCTCAGCTCCCGGCCAGGCCGCCCCCCGAAACGCTCCTTGGGGGTTTCCATGCAGGACACTCCTAGGCTTCTGCCCCACAGCATGAACGGCTTACTGCCCCCAGGCCTTCTTCCCCCCACAGGTAAGTAGCTTTTGGTAGAGTCCAACTCGAAACCCCACAGCAGGCAAGAGGTTATTTACTGATAGGTGATAGGTGCTAGCACTTACAAGACCTAAGGAAATTTATGTAAGGATTAATGCACAACAAGAACTGACCAACGCCTTGCTGAGTGCATTTTAAATGCATGACTTGGAGTGCATTTACCCATTATACCATGGTTCGGCTTGACACATTTGTACCTAAAGACATTATTCGTATGTTTACAAACCAAAAGCATTTATTAGTAGAACTACTGTTAAACATCTTGCTTAGATATTATTCAAACTGCTGTTAATTCAGAATTGTTTGTTGAGCAAGTTGTTTGATTGAAATGTACCATTGCTAACTCAAAAGACCAGTCCTTAGGTAAAAAGCAAATGTGTAGCATCTGTGGTAGAAGTGAGTTAATGCAGTCAAAGCTGAATAAATATAACTTTGCTAGTGCATTACATTGTTAAATCAATTTAGTATTTAATCACTGACCACAGGTCTTGGTCCACAGTGTGAAGCACGATTGTTGTTTTATAGTTGTTTATAGTTTCTGTTGTTTTTAAACTCGCTCTACATTTGAAATTTTAAGTGATTATAATCATTGATTTGATTTCCTACTGTTATTTCCCTGGGTGGTCATAGGAAATAAATGAACACCCTTCAAAGTCAAGAATTCAGTAGTGTAGTGGTATAAGTGTACGCTGATATTCTCAGCACACTGTTGCTTAAAAAATCTTTGGGGATAAAAAACATGAAGAATGTCTCATCTTCACAGAGTGCCCTCTCAGTGTCATTCCCCTCCATATGCTGCTATGTGTATGTCTTACTGCCAGGTATTGTACCATGGGGGAGTTTGCTGAATTTGAATATGAAATCAATGCCAAGCCATGCATATATGCGTTCCTTGAACACATACTGAAAACTGTTTTTTACGAAGCATCTCAGAGAGCTTGCTATAGTCTGGAGAGTATCACAAGCTATGTTTTATTTCAGGCAGACCAAAACAAACAGGAAATATTTACAAAACTCTGCCTTCGGGACCGATTAAGGTGGTCTGTTCTTATCACATTTGCCCCATTTTCTATTTTATATCTGAAGCAGATTTTGACAGACTGTCAACCATCAGAATTTCTCCCGCACAAGTTTTGTTTGCTTTTTAAAAGTGCTTTTCTGGGAGTGTAAATACAGAAACAGCACCTCCCAGGCCTTGAGCTGAAGCGTGTCACAGAACAGGGAAGGCAGCCAGCACCTTGGCTTCCATGACTTGTGTTGCCGTACGGCTCTCGGTACCAGACACATTATGCAGGCCTTCACTCAGTGTGTCGCAGGGAAGTGAGGTTTACTCTGCAGTGATGGAGAGGTGGGGGGCACACAGATGAAAAGGGGACTCAGTGGGAGGCGACTTTGATTTGTGCCTATTTGAGCCTGGGTTGGAGGGTGCCATGGGGGGGTGGGGTTCGGCAGCTGGTTGAAAGGAGCAAACACCGAAAACAGCTGTTTCACCCCCAATAAAGATTAATCAGCAGGACAAATATGAGACCTGGGGCTTTTGGTATCTTGCTCTCTTTAGTAAAAGACAGGCCTTGCCATCAAAAATCAATTACTGGTACATGTTACATGGTTGGGCTTTTCCCCTGCCCTAGTGCCTCTTCCAGGCAATCTTTGCCCTCTGCCCATCTCAGGATAATGATTTTTTTATACGATGTTTGTAATCCAGTAGTAACGTGTCCTGTAAAGGTTAATATTTTTCACAGCAATGGATGAGAGGTGCATGACTTTCACTGTCTGCATGTCAATCAACATAAAAACATTTTCCTGGCTCTTCAAGAGTGTGTCATTTTTAATTTGGCACTACAGCTTATATGGTGAACATTTCTAAGGATGGGTACATGGGATGTGGTATTTAATACTGATAAATGAATACACAGCAAATGTGTTGACTTGAGGAGCTCGTTGGTCGGAACCGGTAGCTATTGGTGGTGTTTGTCTTGATTCCAGACTCCAACATACTGCTTAGCAGCCTGTCACCACACTGTGGGAGTTGCAAGATCTGGAATAGATGATGACCAAGTGCAATTGCTGCTTTGGTCTGTTAATCTTGCACTATAGTCTCCCTCAGAGTAACAGCTGCAGTTTAGTGTTACTCAGGTGGATAGCCAGCTGGAAAAACTGGCCAAAACTAAATCTGATATTTCAAATAACCCACAGATCATGAAGAAACAATTCAGCTGTGAATGAGTCTGAATGATGCTCACACTGCCATATAATTTAATGGATAGAAAGTGACAAAGAAAATCTTGCTATGCATTCAGTGCTACATAGACATATACAGGTTAAATTATATCTTATAATATGGGTAAAATTATACATAAAATTAACTGAAAATTATTGTATCTATATTGTTTCTAGCATTTCCATAAGATGGACAGATAACATGTTATATTATGTTTTAACATGGGGGCCCCCAGAATACAGAACTGTGTCTTTTGTGTGGACTGTGCGACAGGCTGTTAATGATCATAGGCTGGTATGTGGTAGTCATGTGACATAATCACAGCCAATATCAGCCCAGCAGCAGTGTGTAGTATTGGTGAACTGTTAGGTAGCCAAAGGTTATCAATGATATCACAGTTGTTCATGCACCTATCGAAGTTATTTTTCATTGTTTTTTTTTCCAATTCTGATTAAGTACTAGGGTCAGAATTCAAATCGGCCATTTTTGATTGAGCAACCCTTTAACTACAAGTGCACATTCTCTAAAACTGTCTTGTTGAACCAGAGCAGATAGTGTTGGTATCTGGAGCAGCTTGAGTCTGTCTTTTGTGCTTCTGTGAACAGTAGGGCCTTGAACCTGTAACCTTAACACAACCAGGCCCTGTGCCTGGAGAGTGGGCTTCATTTCAAGATTCTGCTGGTTTAAGTGGTGGAGGCATTTTAGAGAAATAGTGTTGCACAGTAGGAAGTGTGGATAAGTGGATTATTTCCCCTTTCCCAGTCACACCCTTCCGGCTCCACATGTTACTGTCGAGAGGGCTGTATTACTGAGCTTCAGGGCCTACATGTACAGTATCATCCTGTAAAAGGATCCTTTGGGTGAAGTCACTTTGTACTGAAATTGCCTGATGTCTTTTTGGAGTGTTCGTTTCTGTTCATCTTCACACTTCAGTCACACTTCAGGGCTAATTTATTTGAAGCATTCAATCACCACTACTTTATTCTTCTGAGACATATTTTTGTGTGAAGTGAAGTGTGCTATCCTGTGATATTTAGGAAGACAGACTCCTGTTCAATCCTTGACGCGTCTTAAATTGTGGAAAGAAAGGATGTTTGTGTTTTATCGTGTGGGTCGTAATTAGTTATATTTTTCTGCTTGCTCAGCTAGTTAGCTGGACACATCATGCATAGAAATGTGTATCAGGTCAATAAAACCCAGCTCGCACGACACAATATATTGGAAATATGCAGATGCTCTTTTCTGCACTTGTTCTACATCAAAGGAGGCAATTGCGCTAGGATAATCTGGATTTAAAATTTGTAAAATGGGGTGAGGACCTTGTCCAAATTAGTCAGTTAGTACAGAAATGGGCCTAGGACAAGGCCAGAGTTACACAGAGGTCACACAGAACACTCCAGTGTGTGGGTCACCCTCAACCCCACCCCACCCAACCCTGCTGCCTCATAGGGGGTCCTCACAACTCTCAGGAACTTTGTAAGAGCCTCTTGATATAAATACAGATAAATACACTCACAAAACATCACAGATTTATTTTGATGGAAAATACCTTACATATATGACAACATTAACCCTTACCCAGCCCTAACCTTAACTGTAAGTAACCAAACTACATACAAGACTTTTGACACTTAATTTTTTGATTGCAGATTTTTTTTTAATTTAATTTCTCCTTGTGGTGACTAAAAAATGGACTCAAAATAATAGGTTTTTATCACATTTTGGGGACAAGATTAGAAAGTAAATTAAGCAAAATAATTTTAAGTCAAAGTGATGATAAAGACAGCCCAGGCTACTCTAGAAGCTAAATGTCACGTATCTATGGCTAGCCTCGTATTATGGGGTGAGTTCATGAAACCTGAATGTCTTTCTTTAAGATGTACAGACACTCCCCGGGTTACAATGGTCCATGTTACAATATTTTGACTTTATGATGGGCAAATGTTTTTTACTTTCAGTACATGTCACGTTTCGGTGAGCGGCGAGCAAGCAGGGTAGGCAAGAGAAGCCAGGTTCAGGGAAATAGCAGGGTTTATTAGGGAAAACAGACCAGGTAATCACGAACATAGAGACTTCAATGATAGATCTGGCATGACATGACAGAACCCACCCCCAAAGGGGTGGCAATGCACAAGACGAGACCGAGCAAACAGAACCAGCAAAAAACATCAAGGGGACACAGGGAATAAGACTGAAACACACAACAGGCACAGGGGCAGAAACCAAGACAGAATACCGGATACACAGACAGACAAACCAGAAAAGAAGACACAGGGAACAGAAAACTAAGGAACAGAAGGACAAGTGCCTCCCATGTTCATGCAACAAAACCAAGAGATGGCAAACAATGGGGAACCCATGGGAACCCCGGTGGGCAAGAGGTGGCAGCCAGAGGGGTCACAGACAACCGTGAATGGGGAGCCAAAAGGGACCTCGCAGGGTGTGAGGAGAGCTGAGGCAGAGGAACTAAGAGGCTGTCGGTGAGGGGTTGGAGGAGGGACCACCGGCAGACGACGAGCCCTCGGGGCTGCACACTCAGGCGACCGACAAGGTGGCGGAGGTGGGACTAAAGGCAACTGACGAGCCCTTGGAGGGGGACCCGCAGGCGAAAGCCCAACCAGAGTCAGAGGACCCACAGGCAGCCCCAGAACTACAGAAGGGGAGGACGAGGGCAAAGCAAGAGGCAACAAGGGAGGAGGAGCCGGCCCCTGTGCCTGTGTCCCCTCCCTTTACGGGACACTGAATGGTGGGACTTAGGCCTGGGTTGACCCTGCTGGGGTGATGGCAGGGAAGTACTCCTTCCGGAGGAGGACTCTGGGGCCATGAGGGAGATCCTCGAGGGGTCCCATTCAATTCATGCTCCTCCACTCCTTCTAACAAGGGAAGGGGAGCGATGATCCCACTGTCCGGGACCTCTTCAGAGACTGGGACATCGGCCATGGACGGAGTGGAGACGGGTGAAGCAGGAGATGGAGGTGCAACCAGGACCCCCCTTGGAGCTAGAGGAGGAGACTGGACCTCTGCTAAAGCAGGAGGCAGAGCTGAGATTGACAGAGCAAGCAGCGGAGACCTAGAAGCTGGGACAGTGGACGCTGCAGCGGGCGAAGGTGGCGCTGGAACCCCATGTGTAGCAGTGGGTGGAGGTGGCGCCGGAGGCTTAGGTGTAGCAGTGGCCTTGGGTGTAGCCGCAGCAGGCAGAGGTATTGTGATTTAAGCAGTGGCAGGTGAAGGCGTAGCTGTGGGCGAAGGTACTGTGGGTGAGGTAGCAGTAGGCAAGGGTGCAGCAACCTCGGGCGGCAGCCGAGGGGGCGTAGCAGGGACTTCGGAGGGTAGCGCTCGAGGGTGTGGAACCTCACTGAGCAGCGCCCCCGGCCCCTGGGACTAGCGGATCATGCAGGAGGAGCAGCCGGTGCCTTGGGGGGAGCTGGAGGTGCTGCCAGGTCCTTGGCCGGAGCCGGAGGCGCAGCTACCTCAGGCGTTGTGGCTGGCAGAGGAGGCGCAACTACGCCAGGTGTGGTGACAGCAGGCAGGCGGACATTGTGCGCAGCGGCAGCAAGCAGGTGGGCGTCGTGTGCAGTGGCAGCCGGAATGGGCAGTAGCATGGCTACTAACATCGCGCGTAACATACTAACTAACACGCGTAGGGAATGAGGGGACGTGGGACACACGAGGATTGTACAAGCAGGTCATGACAAATAGGCTTTATGTTAATGATTTTGCCCAATTGTTTTGAAGGTTAAGGTTTAAGGCTAGGCTAGACTATGATGTTTGTTGGTTAGGTGTACTATATTAAAATGATTTTTCACTTTCACTTTTTATTCGGATCCCTTTTCTCTATACATCTATGTCTTCCTTCCAACATATAAGAAAAATGGCAAATTTTAATTGGTGCTTTTTGAAAATTGAGTAATCATGATAGCTCTAGTTTGGATTCACAATGTTACGTTTTACAGAGGTATTGCGTACAGTGATGTTCAGTAGTAATTCCTTGAACATTCTAACATTGAATTCTAACCACACATCCATTTATTGATTTAAGGTGGATTTGTTTTTATATGCTCTGCTGTCAGGCATTTCAATCAATAAGCCGGTTCCCATCTAAGCCTGTTCTCTCAGATCTCTGGCATCATGTTACCAATGCAGACCAATGCTTACTAGGCAACTCTGTGACCCTGAAACCAGACAAAAGGCGCCCTCTTCAGTCCTAAGTATTGCAGTGCACTGAGTAAATTGTCAAACCACTGAGCCGCTCAAGGTTTCCGATGAGTCCTTCTAGCATAAGGGATGATGGTCTTTCCTAGTTTCCCAGAACAGGCCCTATATCACTGTGATTCTGACTGTGTGAGCAGTTACCAGATATGGCAGGAAATGTGAATAGCCCCATTTGCAGGTATTGACAAACAGCAATATTCCTTTGTTGTTACACAATGACAGAAAAGACAGAAGGGTAGGTACGAATAGACTAAGAATTTAATGAAATTTAATGTTTTAAACACTAGGAAAAGTTTGTGTTTTATACATGAGGGTGACTTTCTTTACTTTACCTGCCCATTGACAGTAATACAGCCTGTTTTCACCATCCAGATAATGAGGAATTAATCTTGTCAGCACTGGAAACAGTAGCAATGCTCACTCAATTTATTATAGACAATCTCTGGTCTCTGCCTCCAACCTGGAACAAGCACTGCATTTGTCACGGTGACAACGAGTTCCACTCAGGGACATTTCCATCTGTCCGCTGTATGAAAAAATTCAGAGGTGAATGAAGTAATTTTTGTAGTTAGGGCCTCTTAAAAGTCGCAATGTCTATGTAAGTGTGTGTGTGTGTGGGGGGGGGGGCACTGATAATGCATTACAGAGAGGAGAGGCACCAGGGTGACGTCATGTCTGATAATCCCACGCTTATCATAACACACCATTTCTTTGCTTTGTGTTTTAGATTATTCAGAAATATGTCATATATCTGTAGTAAACTTTCAAATTCTTTTAGAAGCTCGCCCCTCCCTATCTATCTTGCCACCCCATTTTATTGTTCCCTTTGCCCATCTCATCACCATGGGACACAGAGTTTTTAGTTGCTCTGCTCCCCGACTTTGGAACTCACTTCCGCCGGATATCAGAAATATCACTTGTTTAAGTCAAAACTCAAAAGCCATCTTTTTAAGTTGGCTTACTCGCTTTAGACCTATTGTTGTCTGATTATGTTAATAATTCTTTTTAATTATTTGGTTTTTTTTGCTTGTCTTATATATATATATACATATAGAATTAAAAAAATTTGAAAGTCGAACAAACCAGTTTGACTTAGAACTCGATCTGAATATCAGAAGTCGAACCGTGAACGCTGACCTATTGTAAATAGTACGCGCCAGGAAATGAGTCATACTACAATACCTTCTTCACAGACTGGACGATTAACCAAATAAAACAGCACAACATTACAGTAACTAATAATAAATAAACCATTAACTGTTCTATTAAAGCATTTATGTCATTTATTTAAACTTTATTTTACCAGGTAAATTAACTGAGAACAAGTTCTCACTGCTTTACGTAATATTCGAGAGAAATTTCAGATTACACATCGGAACTGCCTAGGATTTAAACGCCATGCATGTAACTAAACTCTTCAGCCAATAAGGGCAAAGGTGTGTCGATACAGAGGTGGTTCCAGTTTGTGCAGCCGGGTGAGAGGTCGCAATGCATCTAACCGTAATGCATTGTGACAGAATCAAATGCGTTGCTTTAGGCCAGCACTGTAAGCAAGTTGAATGCACCCAATGACCGGACTGGGGAAACAAACTGAAACGCGGACTTAATACGGAGGGCTAATGACAACAACCAGAAACAGCTGATCACATGGGGATCCCACAGGAGGTTAACGAGGGGGCGTGGTACATGGAAGGAGCGGACGATCGGGGCAGGACAGGGGTAATGTTGGGATAAACCATTAAGAAAAAAATTATCTTGTTTTATCCTGTTCATTTTGTGTTGAAATGCTAAAAATAAAAAAATAAAAAATAAAAAACATTTAGGTGGTATTTTTGGGGGGCCGAGAACCAATAAATTGATCTTCAATAATTTGTTATGGGAAAAAATCCATCAGAACTCAAACTTTTTAAGATTCAATTCGGAGTCGGAAACGGATTAAGTTCGAGAATCGGGATACCACTGTATACACACACACACATACACACACACACACACACACACACACATATATATATATATATATATATACACAGTATATTAGTGCTGTCAACCGATTACATTTTAAATTTTTTAATCAGATTAATCACTGGTTTACTGAGAATTCATTTTGATTAATCACGTTTAAATATCATTAATTTTTAATATATATAAATCACAATTTATTAATTCATTAATTTTGCATGAGCAAACACACTCAAGAAAAACGGGAATTTATATGCACTTTTTGGTTAGCAAAAAGCAAGATTTTTTGGTTAGCCAGACAACTATGTGTCATATTTAAGATACCTCAGTTTAAATGGTCTTTATCTTCATTCACTTACAATTAGCCCGAACTACCGTAAATCCGACAAATAATCCGACTCCTCATGAAATACAAGTCTAGCCCAGTTAATTGCCATTGATAGCAATATCAGTTGGCAACACATTATACGCGGTACTTTACTGTATGTATAAAACTCTGTAGTAACGCGTTCACAGATAAGTTGGACGGTATTGTGTGTGCGACCGATTTAATGAGCGACACATGAGAAGTAGTGCTTAAACAGTATAAAACTACAACTTTCCCCTCTGTTGATAAAAGGCGGAGCCTCCTTGGATTCTAAACTCAGGATCCTCTGTGCTGTTCCGAGATATTTCTTGGATCTCCGAGAAACGGGAGCGCAATGACGCGCATGTTGTCACTTCCGGCTTAAAAACTTCAGAATACGACTTGGAATATGAGTTCCCAGGGCAAATGGAACGCACCAAAACTGGCTGAAATGGGTTGACAGAGACATTTCAGGAATTTTGAGTCATTCTGCGCTGCAGATGGGTTTAATTGCATTAAAATTTTTAATCAGATTAATCATGATGATGGATTAATCCACTTTAACCTGTTAATTTTGACAGCCCTAATATATCTATAAACAAATTTCCCTGATTGATAGCATGTTGTGTTGAATGGCACGTGAATACAGTATCAAGTTGGCCATGCGCAATGTTAATTTTAGTGCCTGTGTGCCATGAGAGGGAAAATGTGTAACTTTATTCCTTTTCCTTGAGTGGTGTAACATTGGTCTCACTGATAAGAGCCACCTCAGGGGATGTCTTGTCACCATATCAGAGGTACCACACTAATGGTCATCATGAGTAGACAGGAAGAGGCAACAGTTCCCTTGGCCTCTCCCCCAAGTAGCAGCTGATCAGTCCCCGGTATGAGCGTTGTTCCCATATATTCCTGAAGGCCCAACCAGGTTCTAAGAAAACTCACTGAGAAGCAATGGGAGGCCCCCTGTAGAAGCAGCTGTGGCCCCGACAGCCCAGGAGACAGAGAAGCTAAATTAACCCATGGCAAAAGGCATCAATCCCGGGGCCGTTTTGTTTATGCCATCAGTGGCCCTCTCAGGCCCTGAGATACACAGACCGGGCGTTTTCCTTCTCCTCCGTGGAGGGCCCTCATTCTTACATCTAACCCCCTGCTCTATGTCTCTAAATTACGATAATGTGCGTGTTTATTTGCCTGGCTTCGTGTGCCGGAATGGGAATAATTAGCTGGGGGGGGGGAATGTGCGCTTGATTTTCTGCCTCTGATGACCGTCACTTGCCATGGGGTGAAATTGACAGAAGGCACGCAATGCCTTGGGGTGGGGGTCGTAACACTTGTGGCCTTGTCACCAAAAGATCAAAGCGATGTGTGTGCATGCTTTATTGCCCGTTGATTGAGGTCGTTCTTGCTAATGCGCTGCAAAACAGTAATGTATATTGTTCCTCTCTTTTAAGGGAGACGAAAGACAGGATCTTAGCGGCTGACTCACTGAGGGGATGAGAGCTTTGCATTTAAAATAATGCATCTGAACACGTAATGAACCATTCCATCCATTTGGCTGCCCCCACACACTTTCACTGTGTTGCTCGCCGCTTCAACCAGCACTCTCTAACCTGGCTCTTTAAATTTTTACTTTTTGACTGAAAACACTAGGGTCAGGATCCTTAAAGACTTGAAGAATTATGGATACTACAAGTTAGTAGAGTTTAGTAATGATTTTCATGGCATTCCGAGAATAGGTTCAATGACCTGAGGAGCAAGGGTTGCCTTAGCTACTAAAAAGTGCCAAAGCTGACATATTTTTTGTTTGGTATCGGGACTGATGCATTGGATATCTTCTAGATTTTTCCTACGCAAATAACTTTTTTTTAATATTTATCTTGCCTGTAGCTTTGCTACTTCATCGTCATGACAGCTGAATCTGTGGATTAGTTGGTTTTACATACTAGTAGTTTATATATGGTATGTGTTATGAGCCAGTGGGGGGTGGAGCCTGTGGACCAGGCCTGTGTAAGATGTGAAGTTTTGCAATGCTTAGGATAATCAGCCCTTGGGCTAAAAGTAACCTAGATGATCTTTGTTAATCTGGAAACATTTTCTATGAAAGCCACGTCTATAGGAATCTATGACTACATTAATCACACATTATAATGCATATATGAAGCATTAAAAATATAGATGTAAATATTTATAAAAAGGCATAAATTATAGCCATGTTGGTTATGGATTATAGATGTTTTAGGAAGCTCTCATCTATAGTGTACTGTAGATACCTCTGTAATGCAGTACAAAACATACTTAATGCTTATACTGATCATTATAATGCATTATGAAGGTATCTATAGTGCATTGTAGGTGAGAGCTTCATTACAGCTTGTTTAGTATTATAATGTACACTATAATGCCTTATGATTGTCAAAAGAAGATGCTGTAATGCTTTATTAATTCTTATACTGACCATTGTAATGCATTGTGAAGGTATCTATAGTGATTAAGTAACAGCTTTAAGATAATCTGTTGTTATGGTTATTCAGAAGGTTAATTGGGCTAGTTAGGGGAATACACAGAGGAATCTAAGAGGAGGGTGTCTGGATAAGTGCGAGTGCTCAGTGGATAAGCTGCTGAAAGGGCTCTTTGTCTGTGCAGAATGTCCTGTGGATGCTTGCTTAAGTGTTACTTGTAATGTACTTTCTGCTCACTTGTATGTTCATTTGTAAATGAATTACCTCTGTCAAGGTTTAAGTTTGCTGGTGTTCATTCCGTTTTAGTGTTTTAGAGGTATTTACTGTTTGATTAAAGTGTCGGACTTTATGGTTCTTAAAGGGGGGGGGGTTGTTTATTTTATCCCTGCTATCATTTACTGCTAGTTTACTGGAAACTGTGTAACAGTGATTTGTGCATAGAAGCGATGGCTCATCTGCGCGAGGCTCTCTGAGGGCCCACGGCCTCCAGCAGCTGTAATTAGTTTTGTCTGTGTTCCCTGAACTCAGGACTGACGGCTGCAGCAGTGGCAGAGGCCATGAAGCTTCAGAAGATGAAGCTGATGGCGATGAACAGCCTGCATGGGGTCGGCAGCCACAATGGAACGGAGTCCGAGAACGAGGAGCTGAACTCCAGTGCAGGTGAGAGCCCACAAGTCTGCTTCAGGTCCAGCCCAGCTGCTCCCATCCACCCATACACATCAACTATTTAGCTTTTATTGGCTCATAGAGATGAGCAGGTCCTGCTTCTGGGCTGGACCCTTTAGAGACTTTGGGAGACTCTGTGGTCTCTTTGACAGAATCAAGAACAGGATCAGCAGCTCATTCGAAAGTGGGAGAAGTCTCAGTACTAAATTATCAGTCAGTAAGTTAATTAGTTTTGGCTGTGTTTCTCTTGTCTATAGATGCATTTTTGTGGATAATAGCTTTACTAATGGCCCAGTCTGGCTGCCAGGCAGCTAATGATGTGCTTCAGGACAAAGGGGCTGTGTTGGACAGCATAGCTTATTGATAGATTGCACTTGCTATTTCTGGAAACATTTATGATCATATTTATGTTCACACAACCAACTGGTGGTTATGGTGTGTCTTTGCCCGTAGCTTGGTTCTGTCTAATTCGTTTATGGTGTGTCTGTGTAGTGTCCTCCACTGATGGAATGGTGAATCTTACTGAAACAATGCTTCCTTTCTAACCATAAAATGCAATGTAGGCGGATAGGAAGGAAATGGTGTTAAAGAGGAAATAGGTTGGGGTGCTAATCCACTGCCTCTGATAATCAAGCTATTAAGCATGTATGATGATGATGATGATGATGACACTGATAAGGCAGAGCAGAGTGAGAACATTCCTGTTCTCTTCTGAGAGCCAGCATGTGTGGGGAACTGTGATATGGGCTGAACTTGCCTTTAGTAATGAGCTTAAACTTGTTTTGTAACAATGCAGTAAATACCTTTACATTGAACTTCATGGGGTAGAGGTCACTGAGGTGGTTAGAAAGCTCCTCGGTGACTGGGCCCCAGGGATGGATGACAGTTCCTCAAGGATCTGGATGTTGCAGGGCTGTCCTGGTTGACACACATCTGCAGCATTGCGTGAACCTCGGGGGGAGGGGGGT
>JAABNY020000002.1:15434032-15448905 GCA_015164015.2 Brevimyrus niger | reverse complement strand
AGACGGACTATTCTGTGTGTGTGTGTGTGTGTGTGTGTGTGTGTGTGTGTGTGTGTGTGTGTGTGTGTGTGTGTGTGGCTGTGAGTGTGAAGGGGTAGGCTTTCCAAGGAGTAGCCATTTTTCAGTTACACTTTTCTGATATTGCTCCACTCAGGTCACAAATACTGTATTCATTTATGTAGGAAATTAAGTAACTGGCAGGCTAATCAATCTACATCTAGCAAAAAGGGTCTGCTTTGCCGTGGCTTATCAGGAACATGAAAGACTTGGGAGACATAGGGAGAAGCTGGAAGTGGACCTGGTAGTTCTAATTTTCCCCAGAGTACTGCACATCCAACTGGGGCTAAGACACTCCACTCCAGTACCAGCCGCTCCAGAAACATATCACACAATAACTGAGATTTATTTTGTGCCCATGAAGTGAGACAGCCATACATTTATATGTACATACACTAAGATACATACACTAAGAGACAGCCATACATTTTTCCATTGTAAATATCAGTGGTGTATGCAATGTTTCCAAATGCAAACATTTAACTAAATATAGGAAAACTCCAAATTAAAACAATGAAGCATGAAGCCATTTACTTTGTGAAAGTCAACAAACTGAAGGGCTTTTGTGTTCTCTGTCAGGAAAAAGAGTCACCTCAGCTGTACTTAACATAAGTTGTAAACGTCCTTCCTTGTGATCAATTCTAACCCCCCCCATATGGACTAAGAAATATTTCCCAGGGGACGTGGCCTTTTAGATGTGGGCTTGAGAGAAGAGTGTATATGTGAATAAACAGCAGTCTGTAGGGGTCTGTAGTAGTAGTGTTTCTATCAGGGTTCAAGCCATAGGCCATGGTCTGCACTGTCCATTCAGGGGGGGGTTGCATTCCACAACAGGAGGCGAACCTCTTGGGGGAAAGGAGCCAAAATGTTATTTCTGGGCCTGAATAACCTCTAAAAAAAGCACAGACATACTTTCTTATACACATTCCTGTCCTTTCCTCATCACTGCCTTCAAACAATAACATCCCTTTTGGGGAATAAAAAAAGCTTATTGGTAGTGCTTTGTACTGTATATGGGTCACACAGACCTTGTAGCTATGCAGCGACTCCAGACAAGAGCAAAGCACTTTAAGAGGGCCGAGGATCACAACTTCGTCTCAAACTCTTGAGACAGTACAGCGTCTGTCTGCCCTGCACACAATGGCACATTTACACACACAGGATCCTAATCACACACATTCTCTCCTTCCACTTCTGTCTTTGTTAATTCTTTCTTCTCTCTCTCTCACACACACACACACACATTTTCTTGGCTTGTTAGTGTTACTCGGATGACTCCAGGGTGTCTTCTCTCTGATTGCTGTACTTGTTTACATCCTGCATACATATTAGCTCATCTGCTAGAACCCAAAGAGTAAACCCATCATAAACAGAAAACACTCTCTTACTAATCACCCGTTTCCTGCTACTAATGAAGTGAGCAGACCGTGTTCAGATTAGAAATCTGCCGTGGTCCCCGTCGTTTCTCTTTCCAGCTGTTTTTACTTTATCTCTAAACACTTGGTGACAGGTAATATTAAATGATAGATCACCCATGGTAAGGACATTGAAAGAGAATTAAACAGTCACTAAATCTATAGGTTGTGTAACTAATACGGCAGCACTTAATGTATTACGGCTGGATTTTACTTCCTTCTTTTAATTTTTAAATGTGTAATAAAGCCTGAGGCTATGCTTCCTTTACTGTCTTAAATGTACATTTATTGACTTGAGATGATTATAGGATAGCAGCTAGCCGTTTAGCTGAAGATCTTCGGTGACAGCTTGCTGCGGCACGTAATGCTCTGCTGATGGCACTGAGTCTGCAGCTCAGATTTTAAGTGCTTTGTATATGAACTGTCAGCTAAGTTATTATAAGTTTAAGAGTGTTGGTTTCCTGTAACTGATTAGGGTAGTCAGGATAGAGTCTGGTGTTCATGAGAGAATTGATATAGGACCCAGATGTGAGATTTTTCTGTGCTTGATTTGTGCCTAAATTCATGACATTTTTCTGAAGTGACATTTCCTACACAGAATTGTGTTTTGTTAAACACCATTTAAAAGGTAACATTCAAGTGTTGTGTGACATCTGGTAAAGTTCAATTATTTTATCCACAGAAAACAAAGTGTACATGAAGACCTCTGTGCTGTACTGATCCCAGCAGCTTCTGAAGCGCCTCTCCCAGGCTGAGTGCAATAGCAGAAGGATGTGGCCCAGATCTCCCCAGCAATGCTACTTCCTCACACTGAAGAAAGACTGACCGGAATTGAACCCTCTCTGATACACCAGCTTGTTTCTATAACAACATGTTTTTATATCTAACTTCCCCATGAAGCACAGACAGTTGAGAGATCTGCTCTTCTCTTAAATTGAGAGTAGTTCTCTGATATTCCAGTGGTTTTATTTTTCCATTATTGCTCATATTGACTCCAAGATGCCCTTTCCTGAACTATTCCTGAAGTTCAGAGCAACATCTTTGCAAGGCCTGGACCTGACAGGGATTTTTTGTTAAGTCTCAGGACCTCCAAGTCAGGACAGGGGGTGGGTTGTGGGGAAATTTAAAAAAAATCAACAAATGAATCCATGTGCATTCTACTGATTGTCCACACCAGCTGTTTTTCCCATCAGTAAATGGGCTGAAGCAGAAGAGTGCGTGAGAACATTTTTGTTTGTCTTGTTTTCTCGTTCTCCCCCTCTCTGTTTTGGAAAGTAGTGATGAAGGCAGAAAAAACCCACTGTCCTGCTGTTAGCTGATTGACGTAATATTGGCTCTGCCTCCATTTCAAATGCTCCTGTTTACCTTCTATGTGCATTTTAATTAAGATTCTGTTTGAAGGAAGATTGAAACCATCCAATAGAGCAGCCAGCAGTTTCCCTCTTTTAATGTATGGCATATGATCTTCATGCTGAAACAAAAAAAAATACAGGTTTTTGTTTCACCTTTTTTTTGATAAATTCTTATGAAAGTGCTACTGTGCATGTTATTGTGATATAGGGAGGAGACATTTTCAGTCAGAAAAGATAGAAAATTGAGGGTAAAAATATCTTACACATACAGACAATAAGTGAGACACTGGATAAATGGAGAATTGTATGGTAAAAAGGGTACAGTTCAGGTATAATGTATGTTTTATCATTTGTCTATATTTCTTTGCAATGACAGAGAGGTAGCTGTCAGCGATGTTGGTCTGTATTAGGTTGTAACATTACTGTACACAGGACCAACTTGTGATGCTCAGATCAAATAACACACCCTCAGGATATTTAGCAGACTGTTTTTAGCAATAAAATGGTAAAGCGCACTGTTTTGTTGCTGTCATCAGTGATTGATCTGCCGATAGGGTGACCAGCATTGTTTTCATCCACTCATTTCCATTCAGAGGCCCAATTTTCGCCCCCCCCTGCCCGGACGTCACCCTCAGGTGTGTAATCGACGTTATTTATTTAAAAAAAATACTGGTAAGCAGGTAAAGAGCATTTTCCAGGGGGTAGACGGGAAGTGATTCCCACCCCTAATATGGCGGATGAGTCTCTAAAGGTGAGCAGTCTGTCCCCATTATGAGGTGTCTACAGTATGATGGCACCGGACCCAGTAAGGATAACATAAGGACATCATCTGTCTTCAAGCCTCCCTGTGTGGGATGTTGGGTGCAAAGTCACCCAGAGGCCTTTACTCCTAAGCACTATCCTTCCAAACTGGGAGGGGGGGGGAGGGGCACTGGCTGGCCTAAAGTGGATCAGATGAATATTTCAACAACATGTTGACAACAGTTTCTTTAATCTGTCGATTGCCCTCTTTTTTATGCCGCTACGTTAATGACTTTTTAATATAACTGTAATTGCACTACAGCTGATATGATCAGTATAAATGATACGGAAGAGGCAAAGCTTGGAGTTTAATGTTAAAAGAGAGAGTGAAATCTCAGCAATGACCTTGACGTGAGGAGCCATCATCATAGCAGGTACCTGCAGAGATTTAGGGTCTAATGTTCTGCAGGCTATAATATATCAAACAACATGATCACAGCATACATCAAGCTAAACACTCGGGGCTTTCTCCAAGTAATATTCTGAAATGCCGTTCCTTCTTTTGAGGTGTCTCTACTATAACAATAGCTCCAGTGTAGTACAAAGTACCCTATTTTTCTGAAAACTCACTGTACTAGGATCGTACTCATTCATTGTTTCAGTCCTTTCCTTATCCCATCCCTTGTGACTTTTTGGTGTTGTTCAATCTCACAAGTAGTCTCTAATTCACTAAACGACTCCCACTTAGGAGCACTTCAGGTTCTACAGTTTGCATATTTGCGTAATTCAATGCCTTGTACACACGCTTCACTAGGATCTACTTAGAAAAATTGACTTGTGCACCTGCTGGCCCGCATTTTCACACACTTACGCAGGTGGATATTTATTGTAGCCATTCAAGCGAAGCACCTTGATGAAAGGTCAAGGTCTTTACCCAGTGCACCACCTGCTACAGTATTGGAGATGATGCAAGACATGCTGTGCATGGCTCACGCCAAATGCTGGGGGAGGTTTTGAAATCCACGCTGAACATGTTGATGTGGCTCTTAAACCTGAATTATATATTTTTACAAAAGCTCTGCTAGCTGCTGACCACACAGAATTATCAATCCATCCATTTTCCTTGCATCTGTTCAAGGTAGACAATCTGGTGCCTCTAAATAGCCCATAGTATGTTTGTGTGGCTGCCCCGGCATTCATTTCAGTGTTCCCCTGCCCTGTGGCCTGTCTTTTGTGGACTGGCTTCCGGCTCCCTGTCATCCAACTCTGGATAAGAGGTTTAAAACTGGATAGATGGAAAAAAAACACATTTTCTTCTGAAAATGCTCATGTTTGAGCTAACTTCATCCTTCCCGCAATTTGATTGCTTAATTTCAGGTAAATATTTAAGTTTCCTGATTCAAGGATACAGGTTGAAATGTATTAAATAAACTGATACGGTAAGTCATTGAATTCTGTGTGAACCCTCTATCTGGGTTATTGTCTAGGGCTTTTTATTATATGTGTTGACAGTCCTTGAGTGCAGACTCGCCTGTGTGTTTGTGTATCACTGTAAGCTTGAGAATGTGTCCCACATTGCAGTCAGCTTGAAAGGCATTCGGTCGATATGGCTTTAGAAAATAGGATAGTAAATCAAGTCATGTACAGTATTTGAACTGCAATACTATAGTCATGCCATAATGAATTCACTGTAATCTCTTCCATAACTCACAGAGTTGTGTCCACGGACAAGTAACATGCATAAAATAAATCTTATACGTAGACGATCTTTAAATGTTGAATAAAAATAGCAAATGAATCCAGCTCTAAAGAAGTTTACTGTATCAAATATCTAACTTTTTATGTATTTTGTTCAGCTGTGTCTAAACAGCGATTAACACATAATATTAATGTGAAATCTCATGTTAATTATACTACTCTTAATGAACATAAAAAATAAGCTAATCAGATGTTTGTAAAATGCACAGGCAAGATGGACAGACCTATAATTATGGAGTCTGGAAGATGAAAATACAGAATAAAACACTTTTATTGGGTAAATATTTTCTGGGTTAATAATGCAGTTTTTCCCACAATGCTCCTTGCTTACATATTAAATGGCATGGATAGAATGTAGTATACATTTCAGTTGACAAAATGCAATATAAGAACTGGTAGAGAAGCCTGCACCCCCACTGCACTTCCCAGTCTGTCTGTCTCCATGGATCAGATGAGGAATGAACTGGGAACCTCTCCACAGGCAAGGCTGCAGGCCATGATGGAATCAGCCCCAGAGCACTGAACATGCCTGCCGGCTCTGCGGGTCCTTCCCTGCGTCTGATCCTGCTCTCTTAAGGACTCCGGTTGTTCTCATGTCACATATCATGAAGACATTGAGAGGCTGGTACTGAAATAGCTCTGGCCCCCAGTAATAGACCAGAAGGTATTCACTGTCAGGCACACACAGGTGTGCACAACACTTGCTTCATAAGCACCTTTAACATCATCCAGTCTCGCTGATTGGGAGAAGAAAAATCTCAGGACAACGCGGCTTGATGTACCCACAGTCTCCTGGATCCTGGAGTACCTAAGTAACAGATGACAGTTTGTGAAGCTTGGGGAACCTGTGTTGGTGGTGAGCAGCACTAGGGCACCTCAGGGAACCATCCCGTCTCCCTTCCTGTTCACCCTCTTTGCGTCAGACTTCCAGTACAGAACCAGTTCTTGCCATCTATGACTCTTCCATTGTAGGATATATTCGCAAAGGTAATGAACCAGAGTGCAGGGGACTAATGCAGGACTCTATATTGTGGTACACGGAGAACAACCTGCTGTTCAACATCAGCAAGACGGGGGTGCAGGTGTTGATCTTCTGGCATAACAGTGAGACCCTGAGACCAGTCACCACATAAGGGGGGGGAGTGGGAGTGCAGCAGGGCTATAGGTATCTGGGGGTAAACCTGAACAACAGACTGGACTGGATGGACAATACAATGGCGCAGTACAAGAAAGGCCAGAGTGGACTCTACCTTCTTAAGAGGCGCAGGTCTGTAGGAAGCTGCCCGTAGAGGCCGGTATTCTTTCGTTTTTCAGTGTGCTGTGGCCAGCTGGGGAAGCGCCATCAGTGCAGGTGATGCCAAACAACCATTCCTACCTGGTACCATCAGCCCCTGTTGATGTGGCACGTCCCACCCTCAGCCATGACGCGTCAAGAAGCATACGGTGTTGTTACAGTAAATGTCTCTGTTTTACCTGCATATAATTTATTCTTATCTTTAAACTGAATGACCCTACTTTTGGCTCTGTGTGTCCAGTGAGGTAACAGCCCTCACATTTGCAGTGATGTGGGAAGTCTGGTTCCCAGATAGCAGTCAGCCGCTGTCACTGTCTGACGAATGGAATAGTAGCACCAAAGCAAACAACTCCTTACTTCCCATAGTATCAACCCCTTTATTTATGCTTTTCCACTCAATTAATAAGGCAGAAGCTTAGATGTCTGCCCATGATAAGTCAGAGCCTGCTTTCACCAGGCAGGCTCTAAGGGCCAGCTATTTCTCCATTTCTTTTCTTTTTACATGCTGAATGAAGGGTGCAGGCCTGTTGACTTCTGCTGCTCATGGCCAGCTTCCCTTCGGACCCCAAAACGGAGCCTACTTAACTCAACCTGAAAGTAGTTCTTCCAACGCAGAGCATGAGTAACATCAGGATTCAGTAATGGTATTAGATATAATACATCAAACATATACAGAATTTGTAATATTTCACTAATATTATCAACCAAAAACCACTTTATCTTCCAACCATGGCTACCTCAGTTTGGATGTTATATTGTTCAAATTAAGATAATGATGTTTTATATAATATTCATTAGAGGGCATGCATTCACACACTATGGACCTTTTGGACCTTGAGAGCACATGTGTTGAGGAAAACCATACAGATCAAACTCACAATCTTGAAGGTGGAACAATGTAGAACTACCTACTGAGCCACAGTGAGGAAAATGTTACTTTTGCTGGTTAATGTCAGGAATAAGTACCATGACAAGAGCCTGAGTGCAGGCATCAAGCTGGAGAAATAGCGTGAAGGAGGAACATAATCATTAAAAAAAAAAATGAAATCAAATTAACAGCAACTCGCTTTCTATAGAGAAATTCAGTGATAAGAATTTCAAACAGTGCATGGAATGGTGATCACAGCACTACAATTCAGGAAAATGTCTGTGTTAGACTAACAGTGAGCAGTTTCAATCAGCGAATTATCAGGAAGGGTTATGAGGCACTATGAACATCCCAAATCAGATTATCCAAACTGCTAATGAGCTAAATATGACTGCTGCTAATGAGCTAAATATGGAATTACTTATCAAAAACAATATGTTGCAAGAAGACTTAAAGAAGATACCATAAATAAAATCATAAGGATCTTTGATTAGTTATAGCCTTGATATAGTTATAGCCTTAATTAATATATAGAGTTAATTGTAATTAATCAAGATAATTATTTCATAATCAACAGAACACGCAGATTGTGTGTGGCACCAGTGTAGCATGGGTATCCCACTGTGGTACCATTATCATCCATCCAGAGTCATTCAATAGCGTTGTTTATCTTGCTTTCAAAGGGTAGTGCTCTTGAAATACCCAGGCAACAGAATGCTCTTTTCAAAAACTGATGCGGATTGAAAATTTACGCTGGTACGAAAAGATCAACTGCGTAACCAGTTTTCAACATTGCACTGCGAGGAGGTTTTTATTGCAAAGCTTTAACCAAGGTCAACACTGCGGTTAATGTCTTCTTCTTGATGAATAGCATAACAAGGCTGAAGCTGGGGATGGTCTCAATCCAACAGCCTCCATCGAGATTCAAGATTCTTTACTGTCATTTCTTTCATACAGGTGTATGACAAAAGCAAAATAGCATTACCCCAGGTCAATATCTTATACAGGTTACATGCATTAAATCTACACATTCCTCTGGCCTGGACAACTTCATCTCCAGCATGAAATGGGCTTCACTCACATAATGCAATACATAAAGTGCTGGATCAATTTTACAACTTAATCAACATTTTCCTAAATTCATTGTGATGTGGTACTAACAGCCGGGGATAGAAAATCAACTGTGATTCATTTTAGACTGCTGTTGCTCCTCTGCAAGTGATTTGCAGATTCTTTGCAGACTTTGAGACCAGTGCCACTTGCCCCTGAGGCTTCCCTCATAATACTGATAGTACATTATTCCATTCATTAGGCCTGTGCTTCCTACTCATAGGCCTTCCGACCACTTCTGTATTTGAGTAATCTTTAGGTGATTGACATAAGGCACAATATTACAACCAATTACATGCTGCGTTTTCATTTGCGCCTGGGGGTTTGACCACATGATATCTTAGAATTTTCTGATTTAAACAGCTGTATATTTACTACGTCAAGTCAGAGTCTCAGTCACTAGTTTAGTGCACACTTTTCCCTAAGCTCATCTGGTATATCACCGTTTGACTTAATGGGTTCCCCACTTCAGCACAGATTATTGTGTCTATTTTGAGGGCCCAGGGTGTCAAGTGATTCCATCTCTTATGTAGGATAACAACCGGCTGCAGCCATTTGCTGCCACGAAGCCCTGACAGCGTGTTATTAGTTCTGACTGCTGTAACCTTTCATCATCGCTGAAGTGTGCACACTCCGCATCGTCAGAATTCACTAGAATATTCCGTCCTAACATTAACCAGCAATGCTAGTGTACAGATTCACCCAGAGGTTGTGCCGAAATTCCAGAGCAGAGGCCATGTGAAGTCCCTTTTTGTCTGTGATGGAACAATATAGGACAGGAAGAGGTGCCCTGACTGTACTGCTCTTGTCAGCATTCAGATGTGAAAATTCAAGGCTGTCATGTGCAAAAATGCAAAATAACTCACCAGTCAATTGAGAAAAAAGCTATATAAGAACATAAGAACTATACAAAAGAGAGGAGGCCATTCGGCCCATCAAGCTCGCTTGGGGAGAACTTAACTAATAGCTCACAGTTGTTAAAATCTTATCTAGCTCTGATTTAAAGGAACCCAAGGATTCAGCTTGCACTACCTTATCAGGAAGACTATTCCATACTCTGACTACATGCTGTGTGAAGAAGTGCTTCCTTAAATCCATTTTGAAATGTTCTCCCGCTAATTTCCACATATGGCCATGAGTTATTGTATTTGAACTAATGCTGAAGTAACGATTTGGTTGAACAGCATCCAAACCTGTTAGAATCTTATATGTCTTATATATTTCACCCCTTAGTCCTCTCTGCTTGAGGCTGAATAGATTTAGCTCAATTGACCGTTCCTCATATGACATTCTTTTAAGACCAGGAATCATTCTTGTGGCCCTACGCTGCACCTTTTCTAAGGCCACAATGTCCTTTTTAAGATATGGTGACCAAACCTGCACACAATATTCTAGGTGAGGTCTCACCAAGGAATTGTATAATCTTAGCATTACCTCCCTTGACTAAAACTCCACACACCTGGAGATATAACCCAACATCCTATTGGCCTTTTTTATATCTTCCCCACACTGGCGAGAATGGGAAACGGAAGCATCAACTTACACACCACGGTCTTTCTCATAATCAGCTACCTTTATTTCAGTGGGACCCATAAAATACCTCTACTTTATATTTCTGCTCCCTACATGGAGTACCTTACATTTGTCTACGTTAAATTTCATCTGCCAGGTATTTTCACAGTTTCTAGTTTTAGTCTCATACAATTAAAGTTAGCCTTCCTAAAATTATATATTTTTGATTTGGACTTTGCTCTTCGGACACTAAACTTAACCTCAAATTTAACTATGTTATGATCGCTGCTGTCAAGTGGTTATAAAACATCTAATTTACCAATCCTGTCCTGGTTATTGTAGAGAACAAGATCAAGAATGGCATCTCCCCTTGTAGGTGTATTAACAAACTGAGTAAAAAAACAATCCTGTAAACAATCCTTGTTTCCCCTCAGACGACGTGCTGCAATGCCGATCATGTGCGTAATTCTCAAAGCACCCACAAGATGACGGTGTTTATCGGTGAACCTGATATTACAAAACCGATAACCGATTATGGTAAAATGCATAAATATTGGGAAAATATCGGTAAATCAATATATCGGTCGATCTCTACTCATAGTCCTAATATCACTGTATAACAATCTGCTTTCCTCAGCAGCTACATTAGGTGCTCTATAACGAACCCCAACAATGAGGCTATTTGAGTTTTTAGCATCTAATTTTACCCATATTGCTTCTGTAGTTTGACTTATATCAGTAAGTTCCCTTAACTGCAAGTTTTCCTTAACATATACTGCAACACCACTTCCCTTTATACCTATACAGTCTTTA
The DNA here is from genome assembly GCA_015164015.2 of Brevimyrus niger. Classification (NCBI taxonomy): domain Eukaryota; kingdom Metazoa; phylum Chordata; class Actinopteri; order Osteoglossiformes; family Mormyridae; genus Brevimyrus; species Brevimyrus niger. Next base: position 15,437,985 of record JAABNY020000002.1, on the reverse strand, counting down.
CGGAACAACGTTTAACCATCCATATTATATTCTTGTCCATCCTTTTCTCTCAACCACGTTTCAGTTATTCCTATAATATCATAAGAATCCTATGAGATAAAAGACTCTAAATCATGAATTTTATTCCTAATACTCCTAGCGTTTAAATACAGACAATAAAGGGTAGGCCTATTTCGGTGCCCACTTATAATAAGATTATTTGGGGCTTTCCGTTTCCCCCCACTTACATACTTAACTAACCTCCCTGCCCCCCCAGTCCCTAGTTTAAACATTCCTGAACTACTCTGCCTCCCCAATACACTGGTCCCCCTTTGGTTCAGGTGCAAGCCATCCGGCTTGAACAAGTCCCACCTGTTCCAAAAGGTCCTCCAATGCCCCATAAACCTAAATCCCTTTTTCCTACACCATGCTTTTAGCCACACATTTAATCCCCTTATCTCAGCTAACTTAGCCTGACTTGCATGTGGCACGGGGAGTATTTCAGAGAATACCACTGTGGATGTTCTGCTTCTAAGCTTATTGCCGACTTCTATAAATTTATCCTGCAGAACAGCCCTTCTACCCTTGCCTATGTCATTGGTGCCAACATGCACCATGACAACTGGATCCACCCCAGCTGGGACCAAAAGCTTGTCCACATGATCTGAAAGGTCTCCTACCTGGGCACCAGGCAGGCAAGACACCATACGGGACCCTCTATCACGCGTGCACACATAACTGTCTACTCCCATAATAACTGAAAACCCACTACCACAACCTGCCTCTTCCTGGGGGGAGGGGGCTCCTCAGTGCCCAAGGGTCCACCTGCCTCCCCAGTCCCTTCCGACTCTAAAGCTGGAAGCACCTGAAACCTGTTTGACACAGTCACCTCAGGTGATGCCGCCTCTATAACGTGTGTACGCCCTTTCCTGCGTCTACGACCTATGGTCACCCAGCTCTCTCGACCTCTCTGCTCTTCATTCTCCCTCCTCCCCGCTAGTGGCGTACACACCTTCTCCCTAAAAGGCTTATTGACTAGCTCCTCTAACTCACTGTTGCATTGGATGAGAGCCAGCTGCCCCATGAGTGAGTCCACTAGCTTACATCGCTCGCAGATGAAGTCCGACTGGACACTAACGTCCAGAAGGACAAACAAACGCAAACACAACACTGAGCCAGCCCCATAATTAACTAACTCATTATGACCCCGTACTCCCAGCCCAGTAAATTTATATAGTGTATTTAATTTTAAAGAATAATTAGCGTAACGTTAAATGCAATAAAGTGCCAAGTGCACTAAAATAAGTTATTACTTGTGTTGAAATGGAACTTAATTATTGTTTTTTTTTATTAATATCCGATAAATTTACTACTACTTACCAAGAGAAATTCGAAGTTGCTCTTGGGAAGTCGAAAAACTAGAAATACCCCCTCACAGCAGGCTACTACCGGAGCGGGAAAAAAGTGGAAAATGTCCTCCCGGCCCCGACTGGCGGCCGAGCAACTGTCCTTTTCCGGCGCTGTGTAAAGTTACGACGTTAGATATTATCAGATGTTATCACCCTGCGGGTGTTTATTACGGAGTTAAACGCGAAAAGAAAATGCCGCTCACGCGGCACCCGCAGCTCACCTTCCGTAACCATCGCGCTGTTAATTAACAGACAGGACAGACAAGCACTCACGCTGACCGAATAACAATAAATAGAAATAAAACAGCCACCTATGTAACGATTAAAGCACACAAACATTCAAAATATGCATTCGAAATACTCAAAAAACAATCCCAAAACAATTGCTGCAGCTCAACACCATGCACCAATCCCTTTTTTTATTTAAAGTCATAGCTGTGTACATTTTGTACAGGACAACAGGTTCAACCCTACAAAGGTAAAGAGGCTAGCCTATAGACCAATATTTCTTAATCATCTTCTTCTTCTTTCAAACATTGATATCTAATCACTTGGTTTAAAGTAATTGGTTGAGTCACATTTAAGATAATACTGAGCAACCTCACTCAGAAATTTATCCATATAGGTCAATAGGTATTTTAAGAAAATTATATTAGCAGAGGACATAATAGTGCCCAAATCTTTGCAAGCATATCATGTGTCTGTTGGAATTTCCTGGAGGGGGAGAAAGGGGCCAATTTGGCAGAAAGCAGCATCTGTGAAGTCAGGAAGGAGGTGCTGTGGGGTCGCCCTGAGGTCACACCTCACCCTGGATCTCAGCCTCACCACCACTGCCTGCTTTGTACTCGGGCTGACTTCATGTAAGTGTCAAGGATTACGCGTTCTTCCATGCAGTAATGTAAGACCCCTAAAGCTGCTCAGAATTTTCCCCGAGCGCCTCAGAAACCTGAAACAGTTTTTGAATGGCTTTTCTGAAATTAAGCAGTCAGTACCCCATGATATCATTTTATAAGACTACATGACTGCATGTTTGCTGAACTGAGCTGTTACATTTGGGTTACATAAGAACATAAGAGATTTACAAGTGAGAGGAGGTCATTCGGCCCATCAAGCTCATTCAATAAGAACACAAGTAATAGCTCAAAATTGTAAAAATTTTACCTAGCTCTGATTTAAAGGAACCCAAGGATTTAGCTTGCTCTACACTAACAGAAAGACTATTCCATACTCTGACTACATGCTGTGTAAAGAAGTGCTTTCTCCAATCCAGTTTAAATTTTCCACCTATGGCCATGAGTTCCTGTATTTGAACAAACTATTTGACTGAAGAGAATCCGGACCTGTTAGAATCTTATATAACTGGATCACGTTCCCCCTCATTCTCTTTTGATCATGGCTGAAAAAGTTCAGCTCAGCAAATCTCTCCTCATAAGACATTATTCCTCTAAGACCAGGAATCATACTTTTAGCCCTATGTCGAACCCTTTCTAAGGCAGCAATGTCCTTTTTAAGGCAAGGTGAGAAACCTTATTCTAGGTGGGGTATTACCAAGGAATTCTATAGTCTTAGCATCACATCCCTTGACTTAAACTCCAAACACCTAGAGATGTAATCCAAAATCATATGGGCCTTTTTAATTGCTTCCCCACATGGAAGCATCAACATATACACCAAGGTATTTCTCATAATCAGCTACCTTTATTTCAGCAGAACCCATAAAATATCTGTATCTCTCCTCGGATTACCTTACATTTGAATTTTTTTTTCAATTAAATTTTTGGTGATTAATGGTCATTGTTCCACAGCACACAACAACCAAATGTATCCTCTGCATTTAACCCATTTGTGACAATGGGTTGCTAATTGAGCACCCAGGAAGCAGTGCTTGGGGAAGGTTCCTTGCTCAGGATACCTCAGTAGGCCCTTGCTGGACAGGGATTTGAACCTGCAATCATTCAATTATGAGTATACTTCCCTAACCATCAAGCCACCAATGCCCTACATTTTTCTGCATTCAATTTCATCTGCCAGGTATCAGTCCAGTCACTAATTTAATCAAGATAATGCTGTAGCCTCCTCAGTATCTGCTACACCACCCACCTTTAAAAATTTACTGTATACAGTGATACCTTGGCTCTCAAACTTAATCAGTTTCGAACTCCGGATCGAATCCTAAAAAGTTAGAGTTCTGATCAAATTTTTCCCATAAGAAATAATGGAAAACCAATTAATTGGTTCCCGGCTGTCACAATGTGAGTGGCGAGCAGACAAGAGATGCGGGAGCAGCCATGTTAAACGGGAAAGAACGGGGATTATTGCAGACGAACTAACAGGATAAGTACTCACATAGGGAATCGACATTCGACAATGACAGATCTGGGGGTAACTAACAGAGACGAGTATTTTGCCAGTCACTCCTTGTATGTGTTACGTCCCGGCCACGCCCCCGACAGGCGGAGCGCACTCTCTAATCTGCGGAATCCCGTCTACCTGTTCCAGCGGCTTTAAAAGGAGTCACCTCGCTCTCCTCTGTGCGAGGTATTGTTGATTCCCATGCAACTTACT
>JAABNY020000002.1:15401953-15415231 GCA_015164015.2 Brevimyrus niger | reverse complement strand
GCCCAGATGTGAAGCAGCACCACTGAATCAACGTTCCGGATGCTGGCTGGGAGGAGGTGGAGGGCGGCAGGGAGAAAGTTAGTGTGAGGAGTAGGAGGAGGTCTAGAGCACCTGGTCCCCAGAACTGGGAGGGAGCAAACACATGGACCGCCTGGGTGTCTCAGAGGACCGGTTTGAAAAACACTGGTCTGAGATGTTGGTCCATAACGCTCAAAACCTGACATAGTCTGTGAAAGAGACCGTGAGAGAGCAGCTTCCATTGAGATTCGAACCGACGCGGGATTCACTCTCCGCTGGGTCCGAAAGACCCCCTGGTGTCAGTAAGCCAGGAGGGAGGATGCCCTGAATGTCCCGGAATAGGGACAAACGTGTCCCAATCTAAACATACCTGAAACAGTCCTACAAACCCTCCCCAGACTGACTGACCCCTTTTGTCATTTTAAGCAATTGCTGCAAACATAGAATTGTAGACAATCCAATAGCAAAAAGTTTTTTTTTTCCCTTTTCTCCTATGAATCTAACTTAAAATAAAAAAAACAGCAAAATAATTTTTCTTGTGTTGAATTTCAGAAGTTGAAAAAAAGTCTTGGTTTATACAAGTGCATTTTCTATTTTGGTATCAAAGGTTTTACATTTTTAAATATCCAACATATGTTTAAATCTGCAAAAATAAATAAAAGCTTATTTGAAGGGGGACTGTTACCTGTAGTTTTGGCCAATACTTCAGTTGTATTACTATGAGATTACTAAAGTTACTATGACATTAATGATGCAAAGGTCTCAGGCTGAAAAAAAAGAAAAATTAAATGGAAAGCTAAACTGCCTATTTTATTTAAAATGATCATATCTATTGTAATGCAAAAGAGAAGATGTAATTTTTAGTACTATAAAATCACACTATAAGTGTAATTTTTACATATAACAGAGATTCCCTTTTGTGGACATACCAGGCACAACCATGGTCAAAACTTCGTTTTTGCAGATCTGTTACGTTCACAATGATGGATGTGTGCGGCAGGTCCACACTAGTAATGGTGGCACAGTGCTGTGATACTGTGTTATGGATTACACTTCAACAAATACTTATCAGGGTTCCCCCAGTTCTGGCAGAATACATTTCCATGGCTTTTCCAGTACCACAAGAAAATTTTCAAAAACCCACAAGTTTGCCTTGTCTTGCCTGATCATGTAGTTTCAGATAGTAATTATCCTGCCCTGATCTTCCGCTTCTTCCATGTACCACGCCCCCTCGTTAACCTCGTGTGGGATCCCCATGTGATCAGCTGTTTTCTGGTTGTTGTCATTAGTCCTCTGTATTTAGTCTGCGTTTCAGATTGTTTCCCCAGTCCGGTCATTGCAATGTCACTTGTAATTGTAATGTGTTTTCTCTTGCCTGCCGTTATTAAAAATAAATAAATAAAACCATAAAAACTGGAATAAAGAGCAAAAAAGAAGCTGTCAGATATGCAAAATCTGTGCAGAAACGGATGTTTACCAAGGTAGTCGACTATATTGACTTCCAAATGAACAAGGCTAGCTTACAAAACTTTTCCTCTCTATCCAAGGATTCCAAAACTTATCCAGGTTTTCCATGACCACGAGTACCCTGAGTTATGTGACAGAACCACAAGTTGGCAATAAGCATTACCAAGGATTCTGGGAAAACTGGGCTGAAAAGGCCATCTGAGCCCACAGAAAGTTCCTTTGCTTCCACCATCCTGACATTACTCTGACCTATGGCTTTTTGCCTGTGTGTATGTAAATTACAGGAAAATATCTGAAGGGAAAGAGAGGCAAGGGTAGGCAGCCAGATCTCTCAGAGGTTGACAAAATACAAAGAACTTGAAACAACACAACATACAATCTTTTATAGGATCTCTGGAGATGGGAGTGTGTTCAGCTTATAATACGTCCACTTTAAAAGCATAAGAATGCCGGCGCAGCTGGAGTATACTTACTCCTTTAATTTAATCAAATACACGGTCAAAGACATAGACTGTCAGCCGGTGGTTTCTGGTGCATGTATTTGGACTAGGGTGCACTGGTTAAGTCAGGGCATTCTGTCGTTAGGCAATGCCAGTGTAACTACACACCTATGACATTCCACACCTATTAACACAGGTTCTCTCTCATAGGAGTAACATGGATTCTCTCTCTAATCCAAGCCTTGACGTATATGCACTGCAGCCATCTGTTGTCGTGGTCCTCTGTGGGTATCTGGGATGACCCACATTCCCTACCAGGGAACCACAGAACTACAGCTTTGGGCCAAAGCAGTGGTTCTGTTCCAGGCGACAGTGAGATGCCTCTGATACCACCCAGTCCCATGTTAGAAAGGAAAACATCTCTCATATCCCTTGGAGGTCAAAACCACGACTTAGTTATGTGTATGGGGAACAGACTCAGCAACACTGAATATCTGGTGCTTGGACAGTGCAAAAGCAATGAATAGAGAACAATGGGGTGATCAAACAGTGGCCATAGGGGCTGAAAGAGAACAAAACAGAAACTGGGGAGAACCAAGGGTGTTCAGTTCTGGTCACCAAGGCGACAGGTTATACCATCTTTGGCTCAACCTCAGTTCAAGTCATTCATTTGAGTCAATGATCCAAATACCGAGCTGTCCCGACTGGCATTTGAAGCGTCAATCAGGGGCAAGTTAAAATGTCCTTTAAAACCCACAGCACCTCAGCTTGCAGAGGCTGAAGCCAGGTGCCCCTGCTGCATGAGGGTATACCTGATAGGAAGCTCATGAATCAATACATGGAGCGTGCAGTCTTCTCCCTGCCCACTCACAGTTCAGTCTTCTCCCCATGCAGGGGTGCACTGCCCTGCGGACCCTCCTCTGGAGCGCCTTCCACATTCTCCTTGCTCCCTCCTCCCATCTCCTGCTCTGAAAGCTTGCTCTTCTTCTTCTTCTTCTTCTTCCCCGCCTTCTTCTTTATCAGCTCCCCCTGGCCACTGCTCTCTCCCTTTTTCTTTTTCTTCTTCTCATCGGTAATGCCTGCCGTCCCTTTCCTTTTCCCAGTCCAGTTCTCCTTCAGGCAGGCTAAAACAAAACAGCCCACGGAAGATTAGAACCACTCAGACATGCTATATCTAACCTGGAAACCCACTGCCAAGCATTTACATAGCCTGTAGTGTGAAGTCTCACAATTCCATAAACATTTACATCTTTTCCACTTTTCATAGAAACAATGAAAACAATGTTTCCTGTGCATGTGAAACAGATAAGTCTATAGTCCTGCTAATGATTTTTAGCATACACACAGCAATGGACAGCTTCTAACAATCTACAATGTAGACATGTGACTGGGAAGGAGGGAGGGGGGGGGGGCTTGGGGGTCCTTGAGCATGTGCTCCTTTTGCCCAAGCTAAACTCCCTCCCTTTAAAGAACATAAGATAATTTAGAGCTTGTTTGGGGAGAACTCAGGTAATAGCACAGAGTTGTTAAAGTCTTATCAAATCCAGTTTAAAGTGTTCTCCTGCTAATTTCCACCTATGGCCACAAGTTCTTGTATTTTTTGGACTGATATTGAAGTAACCAGTGTTGGGCAAGTTACTTCAAAACTGTAATGCATTATTTATTACTCGTTACTGTAATTCCAAAGTAATTTGTTACATTGCAATATTACTGTATTTAAAATGTAAGGCATTACACTACTATTGCATTAATTTTAAGTTACTCTCACCAAAATAACTGAAAATATGAATTTGGAAATCTAAATGTTGCTCATGACACTCAATTACCTCATTACACAGCCAGTGGAAGGTAATGTGGTATCTAACTGAGCTTGGCCTATGCTTAAAAACGGTAGAATATAATAGCCACAGCGACGGCTCATGGCGCAATACAAGGAATAATCATCGCAAGAACAGACAAAAGGTCAAAGTCTAGCAAATTGTGATAGAAATACTGTAACTTTAGGTCTAGTGATATTAACATTAATTGAACTGTATTGTAATGTCTAAAGATATGATAGGATACAAAATTTGCATTTCTATGCCTTTACAGTTGTCCCTCACGACTTTGTGCTTCGACTTTCGCGACTTCACTCTATCGCGGTTTTTTGTCTATTCATTAAAAAGTAGATCGAGACAATTAAAATGATACATTGCTACGCATCGAAAGCATCTCTGCTCTTCTAAATTAAATGCACAATAATAACAATATGATATTTATAACGTCTAATATTTCTGCTTTAATATTTTGGGTAATATGAGTGTAATTGTCATGATCTGCCTGTCTGATCCTCTTGTGTGCCACGCCCCCTTATTAACCACATATAAAACCCTGATTGTGACCAGATGTTTTCTGTCAATTTGATTCAGTTTAAAGTCCATGTCAGTGTCTATAACCCCAGGTCACAAACTGAAAGTAATGGGCATATGCCCATCTGGAGAATTTACTATCTGACTTTAGATCAGTTGCAGGTTCACTCATCTCTCTGTTCTGTCTTACTACAAGAAGTGAAACGTTTTGCACTGACATTTCTCCTCTGCTGATCTCTCTGTGATTTTGGCAAATTTGTATGAAGAAAAAAAAACATCACTTCATTGCAGATTAAAAATGCATTGTAATGCACGTTACTGACATTTATACCAAATAAAATATTACCAATTCTTTCTGTAATGCCTTACATTACCACGTTACAGCAAAAAGCAATGCATTACAGTACTTCATTTTTGGCGTTACTCCCAACACTGGAAGTAACTATTTTGTTGAACAGCATCCAGACCTGTTAGAATCTTGTATACCTGGATCAGGTCCCTCCTTATTCTCCTTTGCTTGAGGCTTAACAGATTCAGCTCAGCTAACCTCTCCTCATAAGACTAGGAATCATTCTTGTTACCCTACACTGAATCATTTTTAAGGCACCAATGTCCTTAACATATGGTGACCAAACCTGCACACAATATTCTAGGTGGGGTCTTACCAAAGAATTGCATAATCGTAGCATCACCTCCCTTGACTTAAACGTTACATACCTAGAGATGTAACCTAACATCCTATTGGCCTTTTTAATTGTCACCCGAAGATCACTATTCACATTCTAAATAGCCACATTAGCGCGTATTCAGATCGCATTCGCATGGTAATTTGATTAACAACACAGAGGTGAAACGTGATCCAGATACGTCCCCATCAGCACCATAAAAAGTGGATAGGAACGTGGCCGGGTGACAATGGCTCATTCATACACATGAAAGTTGCAACATATTCAATGAAAGGAGCCAGAAATAGTGACATGAGTTCGGTTTTTCTTATTTATTTATCCAACTGAAACACCATTAGTCATTTACACCATTTAGTCATCATCATGTAGCCAAGACAAGGTTTAAATTTTAGCTGATTTAACCTAATTTTAAAAACTTTGATACTTCTGACAACAGATGTGTTGAAAAGAGGACAGATTACGGATTTATCCAGCATTTTTTTCATGATTCTATGTTAAGATTTCGCGAGATATAAACTGAAATAGATACAAAAAGTAAGCTGCGTCGCCGACGATGCACTCGACCCCAGAGCGTTAAATCAAAAACACACTAGCATCTGTGCTGCTAGCTCAGCATCTGCTACACCACCCACCTTGGTGTCATCTGCAAATTTAACTAGTTTACTGTATATATTGGTGTGTCTGCACCATACTGCTGAAATATACTCACAAATGGCATTCAGTGTACTAGAGGAATGACTGCAACTGAACCGGACCCCAATCAGACTGCTCAAGAGTCATGCTAGTTGTACTTAAGGAATCTAGGAGGAATAAAAACAGAGAGGGATCAATACCTGTGTCCTGCCCCTTAAGAACATGCTTCTCACACAGGTAGGTGGTGAGGTCTTCTAGTTGATCACCCTTGTACCAGTCTTCAATGACTTCTTCATACTGCTCCAACATTACATCACACTAAAAAAAAAGAGTTCCAAAGTCCAAAACAGCACAACATGTCTGCTTGCAACCCTAACCTACCTGATCTTCAACAACATATTCAAACACAGTAGTGCCTGCGGTTCAAGACAATGTGATCTTTTTTTATACTACACCGTAAAAAAATCTAACCTTCAAAATCGTTAAGTGAAATGAAGATTCTGAAATGAAGTTAAAAAAGCAAATACACCTAATAAATGTTCAGGTAAATTACAAACATGAGTTTATTTTTCTTCTTCTAATGTTCAAGTGAAATGATATATTAAAGTTGCCTTAAATTGTGTTCTTCAGTTTGAGTTGACTCTGTGTACTTCCCGTCACTGCGCATGTGCACTTCATCCCCCCCCTTGGAAAGACAAACGTTTCGGATGCCTACGAGGTTCGGCGAGGATACGCTTTTCGCGCGTAAGGTAAGACTGACTACTACTTTTGTGCTATGTTCATTACAATTAAGTTTTGTTTAAACAGTTTAAACTAACAAGATTGGCATATATGTACCAAACGAATGTTAAACAGTAATTTCGTGGCGACTTTTCTTTTTGCAATGTTAGCCAAATGAAAATGCAGCCAATATGTGACGGGTGAACTACATGAAATTGCAGAATAAATGTCATTTCTGGTATTATAAATTAATTTTGGCGGGAGATGCGACGCGGTAATGTTAGCATTAAGGTTAACTTAAGCTAACTAACATTAGCTATCGTATTTCTTTACATTTTACAGAAATATTCGGATGTTAGCTGCCTGAAGTGTAATACAGATATTTGAGATGCTGAGATGTAATTCTGATAAGAGATCATGATCTCAATAGCAGAATTTAACAGTAATGGAAAGATTTTTCTTAAAAAGATGGCTCAGTAGCCTATTTTTACCAAAGTCGAACACTAGCAAGTAATGCTACTCTGAGGATGGCGCCACAGCCACGCCTACACATGTCCTATGGTGGGCACCAAAACATAGCATAGCGGTTATGTGCGTTCAGAATTCATCATTTCTATGCCTCTGAGCATGTCAATAGAATTTTATGGGTAATGTATGAATACGTACGTGTTCAAAGATGTAATGTTTTTTGACGTAAAATCATATGCAATCAGGCATGTTTAGTATATATATTAGCCTAATGATTAGGGCACACATCCTTCTTGTGGTGCTTTGCTGAAGTGTGTGCACCTCAGCAGTGATCTTTTAAGGTAGAGTGTGGCGTTGCAGGAGATTGTACTTTATATATTCCTTTAAATTTAAAAAGGTTAACATATGTGTGTGTATACACGATGTTCAAAAAAGAAGAGTGAAATAAAAAGTTGTATTTAATCATTTGTTGTCTCTGTCGTGATTAAGACGTAATTAATTGCCTTTAATTCTTCATGTTTTTCATTAAACTTAAGTAATAAGTAATAAGTAATAACCAAATAAGTTTAGAGGGATTTGAGCAGACATAGAAATGTAAGGGAACCAGCCGCAAAGCATTTCTACGTTTTCAATCACCATGCAGTTCTGCTAACTTGCTTTTCTTCTTCAGGTTATAATAGTTCACCCAACTTATCATTTCAACCTCAGCAAAATCACACTTACTATTTGATTATGCTTGCAAGGTGAAGTTGAGGAGACTTAAAGCACTGCCCCTTGAGAACTAACAGTGTAACTTAGGAAATTAAGTCAGTGCAACTACATGGGCGTGAATTTGAGAAAACTTAAGAATGCTTCGCAGCAGGTTGCCTTAAATTAAGTTTTTCCAGCTTTTTATTCTTTACAGTGTAGTGTAGCACAGGCTTGCATATCCCAGCATGCCCCATGGGCAACTGTAAATAGAAGGACCACAACAGGCAACCAACGAGCACCAAACCCAAATACACAGACGGGAAACACAAGGTTGTCAGACATTGAACTGCAAGATGCACACACAGTTGAAGATTTACACACACTAAATACATGTGAGGATCGGACTGGGTACTCACAAGACACACACACGCAACAATAGGGATCAAGGAAAATTGCCTTGGTTTGTGTACAAACTGGTTCCCAGCCATTTTCCTGTACTGGATTGTGTTCGTCAACCGCAGGCACTACTGAATCCAGAAACATTTATGTAGTATCTTGTAATGTGTATCAAAAATCGCTGATGAAAATCCCATGAATCCATATAAGGTCACCTGCTTCTTCAGATCTGCCACCTCTGCAGATGTCTCGTTCCACAACTCATACGGGATATCCATTACGACTTTCACGCCCTTGTGGACCAAGTTGTGCAGTGTGGAGAAGGTCTCAGACATGCCCTAAGGGGGAAGGGGAAAAGGTCAACAGGGTGAAAAATGCAAAGAAAATGGATAAGTGGTCCTGAAATATTACAAAAACCAAAACTCTTTCTGGGGAAAAAGCAATTCAGTATAAGGCTAAAAAAAAAAACAAAGTTCCCTTGTGGCAGAAATAAGGTTGAGTTGATTTTACAGGGTACACTGGGGCTCAGAAACAAGAGTAACTCCAATATTTTACTTTTCTGAGCTTGTGGACCAGGTGTTCTGAGCACCCTCACCTTGGCAAATCGGTTGCTGCCTTCCCTCTCTTTGTGCAGATTGTACTCCATGAGTCTTTGACAGACAGTCTCCATCACCTCTATGAACCGGATGTCCCTGTGTATATGAAAGGAGCAAGGCTGCTTAAACATTAAAATAACATCAGCAGTCTTTTGTAGAGATGCTACAAGGTCAGAAACAAATTTGGCAAGTACCTAAAATGGGCAACACATCAAAATCCTCAAACAACAACAGGGTACTACTTAAAATAGATACTCTTGCAGCGCTCTGCTGCTTTGCTAGATTGTTAGGTTTCTTTATGCTAATAAGGGAAAATACATAGAACAAATAGCCTATATAAGACTAGAACCTGACGTTTCTTACAGCCTATAATGTTCAACTAAAACTTCTGCTTCTCATTTCCCCTTCTTCCTAAAAGACGGAAGCAGACTAGGGTCAATAAGAAAATGCCTATGATGTTTTTTTTCTAATTTGTGCTCCAAAACAGGTGAAGAGGTGTCTTCAATATAGTCACATAGAGAATATTAGTACATAGCAGCGCCGGCTCGCTTGCTCTTTTGCGCTCCACAATCATATGGCGATCTAAGCGATCGCCTATGTTCCAACCGATGTGAAATAAGTTTTAGGCTGGATATTCGACGGATATTCAAATCCACACTCTCTATACTTAGCGTCGGTGTTTCACTCACGCTAGCCGGCATAAGGCCAGATGAATTCCACAGCCTCAAACTCTCGCGCACCGCTGATTTAGGGACCGTCAATGAATTACTGTCAAAATAATAAAATACTGATTGCTTGCAACAACTTCAATTCAAAAGGATCCAGTAACTCCAAAATGGGTGCATATTCCATAACTACCTGACATACACAGGACACAGTGAATTTTACTCATTTTTAACACTTTATTGTATTTTAAATTATAATTTTGAAGGAAAAAAAGGTAAATTGATTTCTTTCAATAGCTTATAGGCAATGGAAGCTCATGACGCCCAAATGGAAACAAATTATGCTACTAAATAAGCACTGTAGGACACAGCAACTTGATGCAACTTATCACAACTTGATATTTTTTTTCTCAAAAATTAGACCTTTTTAGGCCTTAGGCCCCAATAGCTTCTTGGCTGTAGGAGCCCGCAACCCAAAACCTGGTGCCAATACACATCAGAATGATACGGAGCATCTCCAACAGCTTACCTGGGTCTGAAATAGGCAATTTGTGGGCGCTACAGTCCTGATTTCAATTTTTTGTCCCAGGAATAGTTGTAAGCAAAAAATTCAAACATTGCACTGCACTACAATCTGTAATAAATTTTGGGATGCAGGCTCCCACGGTCTAGGAACTATAAAAAAGGCCAAATATTAGAGAAAAAAAATCACATCAAATACAAAAAAAATAAATTTTTAAAATACAATAAAGTGTTAAAAATGAGTAAAATTCACTGTGTCCTGCTAGTATTTCATTGTTCTAACAATAATTGGTTGACGGTCCCTAAATCAGCGATGCGCGAGTGTTTCCAAGGCTGTGGAATTGACCTGCAGCCGTCTTTCGACCGCCTTATACCGTCTAGCGAGAGTGAAACGCCACCGCTAAGTCTAGAGAGTGTGGATCTGAATATCCGTCGAATACCCAACCTAAAACTGATTTCACCTCGTCTATGTCGCGTATAAGGCGGGCCGACCCTGGTGCAGAACAATCATAAGCATCACCCACCAGTAAAAAGTAAAACACGTTTGTGTTTAATATATATATATATATATACAGACATACGATTTGACGTATTTTATTGGAGGTGCACCCTTCGAGTCCAGAAAGCGATAATTCGTCTCTATGACTTGCTTGGTTTTACCAGTCTCTTCAAATGCAGATTTCATTTCGATACTCAGAAACTTGCACACTGAAAAACAAAAACGGCGTTGACAGACATTAATTCCAAATTTAATATGCAGAAATTGATATGTAAATCGGCATTTAAACTTTATTAAATTCTTAAACGGCTAAAGTGTGCCCACATCTGACTTTTAAAATGTTTTTTTGCGTCTAGGAATACGCGTAATCACTAAAATATAAAAACGTTACACAGCACCAACGGAATGGCCATGCAACTGATAATAAATATTTCAAACAGCCCAAACTAATTTATTAAGCCAATCATTTTTTTATAACTAAAATCAACCTGCGTATTCTCAATATGGAAACTAATTTATACCTTCACATTTGTCAGGTAAATGTACCCATTCGGAGTCGTCGCCCTTCTTCATCATTTCCGCGACTGCAGTGAGTAAAAACACACCGACAACTAGCAATGGCTTCCACTTGATCATAATTCCTTTTCATCTAAAGCATATGCAACTGAAACTCCCCAATTTGAGTCCCCGCGTAGAGTATATTAAACACATCTGCAGTACAGAAATAGCAGAAACGGCACTGTCACGGAGACGACCAATCAAAGGCGTAGTAGTGTCACTATTTGGCCAATCGTAAAAGCGACCGGAAACATGCCTGATTCATAGGCTGTGAAAACGGGAAGTGTTCCATGTGGTCTTTCCTACGGTGGCCCAGACAGGTCAACGTAATACAAGAGCCGCAACACAAATACAAAAGCCGCAAGAAAAATACAAAAGCCACAACAGAAATGCAAAAACCACAACGGAAATGAACCACAACGTACGGAAAATGTAGCGGCCTGCGTCTGTCTATATATACAGTGTTACCTGGGTTCTCGAACTCACTAGAACTCGAATTTCTTGAAAGTCGAACAAACAACAGTTTGACCTAGAACTCTATCTGCATATCAGAAGTCAAACCGCGAACGCTGACCTAATATAAATTGTACTACAATGCATTTCTTGAATGCCTTCTTCACAGACTGGACGATTAACCAAATAAAGCAGCGCAACATTACAGTAGCTAACAATAAATAAACCACTAACTTACGTGTGCTGTTAGAGCATTTATGTCATTTATTTAAACTTAATTTTACCAGGTGTGTTAACTGAAAACCAGTTCTCACTGCTTTATTATTTCTTATGGGAAAAATTCGATCCAAACTTGAACTATTTAGGATTTGATCCGGAGTCCGGAATGGATTAAGTTCGAGAACCTTTGGCCTAATATTCCTTCTCCCCCTACCTTCCACAAAAAAGCTGATGAGGCTGTGATTCTCTGCAGGTGGTACCCCTTTGCTACCCTGTTGACGGCTCTGCAACACCTCTGCTAACTTCCTTAGGACCTGGTTGTGGCGCCATCCATCTATAATGTCCCTGGGAGAGCACGATCTTACAACCTGACAAGATGTGCTGGAGAATTGCATTAGGGGTGTTACAGAGAGTGCAGCATTCCTCACTCCTGAACCACTGGTGAAGGTTCCGAGGACAGGGAAGCGTGTTGCGTGGAGGAGGAAGCTGAGCCTTGCCTGCGGGATCTTCCAAAGATCTATCCAACTGATGTTTCGGTTGATGACTCCCTACCAGGTCGTCCAGCTTCCTTGTCAGCCCTGTGACACGGCCTTGATCCACCTATTCCACAGCCTCTTCCTCCATCTTTGTCACCTCTGCCACCACCTTCTCCTTCCTCCCTTTGTGGTTGGCCTCTATCTAGGTACAGTGAGGAAAATAATTATTTTACCACCTGTTGAATTGTTAAATTGACCCATTAATAAAGAAATAACTTCATTGGCAGGTTTATTTTAACAAGAAAAGATAGATAAATCAACAAAACAGAAAAAATATTATGTAACAGTTACAAACGAATTTGTCATTTATCTAGGGAAATAAGTATTTGATCCCTTGTAACACATGCTTTAGTACTTGGTGCAGTACCCATTGTTGGCAAGCACACCTGTCAGATGTTTCTTGTAGTTGGTCACTACATTTGCACAGTGTCAGGGTCAACCCCTGTTGTCCCACTCTGTGTCCCTTCCCCGTTTGGCCAGCAGGCGTTGCTGGTCATCCTGTCGATTCGTTTTTGTCTTTGTTCTCTTCTGTTATGTGTTTGGCCACATGGCTCAATGCGTTGAGCATGTGGTTGCTTATAATCCTTGTCCTGTGTTTGAAGTTGAAGTTGGGTGAAGTAAGCGTTTACTTACTTTTTGCATTGTTTAATGAAATGTTAATTTGTTCTATGCAATGCTAATTTGATTTGCCCTTCTTGGCCACCGTATAATACAATAAAATTTCTTTTTTATTATTTTTATGTTCTGTCATATGTATCCTGTAACTGCAATTAGCATGTAATAACTTTTTTGCCAACCATGATTCAACTATTACGAATGATAAAAACGTTAGATTATTAATGTCTCTTGTGTATGGTCTGTTCGCGAAACCTCTCTTGCACTAATATCAGAAGCAGAGAGGAGGATGTTAGCAATATTATGTACAATTCTGCACGTCCACTTCCGTGGACTCTATAATGGAGCATGTTTAGCCACCGGCTCAGTCCACCATGCTGTGCTAAAAATGCTCCTGGGGATTATCGCTGCCTGAAGCCATCAGAAAACTTATGGTGAGCGACATCACACTTTCTCTAGACGTTACACTCCCCATCCATAGCCATAATACGTCAGGAAGCACCCTTTGTTGTTATAATACAATCCAGTGCCTTGTGTTCTAACTGTACGTAATTTATTTGCAGATGAATATTATTCTCATCTTTAAATAGTCACATTTATTCTTATACGCAAGATTTTACATCGATTTCTGCAATATGTGCTTTTTAAATCTGCTGCAGTATGTTTAAGAACCCCGGGTTCGAGTCTCCGCCTGGGTTACATGTGTGTGGAGTTTGCATGTTCTCCCTGTGCCGTCGTGGGGTTTCCTC
>JAABNY020000002.1:15274972-15291366 GCA_015164015.2 Brevimyrus niger | reverse complement strand
TCTTATCTGAATTTGTTCTTAGCTAAGAACAGAATCTATGCACAATGAAGACCATTCGTATGCACATTTGTTTAATGATAGTTTGTTCAAAATAATTCTGCAGTTCATAAAATGATAGTATTTTAATAATTTATAAAAGTAAAATGTATTTAAAAAATTAAGTGTAAAAATTTCCATGGTAGTAACGGTGATCATGCGGATTATAAATAGGTTTGTTTCTGTGTATTGGCCTTGGTATCAAAATAGCATTCCTGTTCCTTCTTGAAGAGCTTGCCAATCGTGCTCCGAGAAGGGAACGCATGTTTGAAGATCATTTAGATTTATTTGGCACACAGCATTGAGAGAGAAGGTGATATCTCTCCATGTATCAGCTTTCTTCTGGGCTGTATATCCACTGGTTACGCTACTAAATAACGTGTCTATTTGCAATTACCTTAAAAACCAGTTATAAGGGACTTCAAGGGACCTGGCAAAACAGCCCATTATATCCAGAGTAGCTGTTTGCCCAGAACACAACTATAGGACACCATTTAATTACTCATGCCACACCTCAGCAGACACACTTGTGGTATAGATTATTATATAGTACATGTAGTAATCCAACTTAACCTGAGCAGATGCGTGACTGTTAATAATCCTGACTACGTATCTACACTGGATATCACCAATATTTGCAGGGTGTTTCCCTATGCTAATTAGGACAAACTGGAGCGCGCTTTCAGTTAGGAAGGCGTGGGATTCACCATCCTTAAGAACAAAGGTGTAAACAATTCTGCTACTTCTGCTACAAATATTGGAGATATTGTGATCTGATCCTTGTGGTACTCCACGTTTTCCTTTGACATTGATGATGGAGTAAAATTATTCCACACTTGAACATAATAGATATTGATTAGTCATATATGACTTAAACCACTTTAACACTGTTATACACAAACCAACCTGAAATTTAAGTCTTTGAAATAGGATAGAATGGTCAACCGTGTCAAAAGCAGGTCCAGAAGAATTAGCAGAGTCAGGCTGTCAGCATCTGTTGCCATTGTTATGTCATTTATGACTTTAGTCAAGGCAGTTAAAGTGCTGTGTCCTGGGCGAAAGCCGATCGGAAACAATCCAGTATCTTGTGTCTCCAAGTATGAGTGAAGCTGAGCAGCAACTATTTTCTACAGAATCTTTGACAAAAATGGTACATTAGAGAGGTTTGTAACTGCTGAACTCCTGTGGATCCAAACTTTGCTTCTTCAGTATGTGTGATCAAATTCTTTAATCTTGTAAGATGTCTGTCTGAATGGTGGCCATGCAGAGCAGGGGATCAGGTAGTAGCTTTAATATCCTGCTGACCCCCCCCTCCCGTATACAGAGGCCATGTCAGGATGGTCCCAGCCCATGATGAACAGTCACGTGCTGCATCAGCAGCTGCCCGAGCCCTCAGCCTTCTCCCAGCACCAGCCCATGGAGCAGGATGATACAGGCATTGTGGCTCCTTCCAACACCTTCCACCCAGCCATGCCCAGCAGCTTCATGGACTTCCCCAAGGTGACCGGCGAGGCTAGCTGCTTCAGCGGGCTCCCTTCATCTGGCTCAATGACTATTTAAACACACTGTGTCTGATACGTGTATCAAGTGCTAAATAATTGTAATTAAGGGTTTTATTTAGTAGAAATAGCCAGTGAAAATGAACTCTTCTGACAGCCCATCTGTTTGTTTACAAAACTGTCAGATTTGTGTTGCAGAACAGAAGAACTGTCCCAAATATGGTCAAAGCCTTTAAATCTAGATTTATGTGGGCCTCCTCATCCGGAGGTGTCAGGCCTAAAACTGCCTGGCAAACTTCGAGCACTAATGTGCGATGAAGTTCCCTGTTTCTTTGACTACATGGTAGCAAAAGTATGATTGAAGATAACCTACCGGCGTGGTGAAGCCTCAACACTGGGAGAGGGTTTGAGGGGGTGTATTGTCTTTGCAGGGAGTATCGATGTACGGGGGGACGATGATGTCTCCACACCCCCCCATGGCCGAGGGCCTAGGGACCCCCATTTTCAATGGACTCCATACTGCCGACCCTGCCTGGAATCCCATTCTTAAGGTTGTCCCCAACACCACAGAGAACTCAGACCCCCAACAGGTAATGACTCACTCAGCTGACATCCCAGGTACCTGGTGTAAGTAATCTGTGAGTCCCATCTTATCCTCAAACAGTAAAAAATATTTAGCAGAGAAAACAATAGGGACACTTTTGCATGGCACCACATCTTGTACACACACACGATCATTTTATCATTTTAAATGTCGGGACAATGTGACATTGTGAATTTGTCATCACAGTGGTTCTGTAGCTGAAATGTACCTCCATTCCAGGTCTGGCCTGGTACTTGGGCCCCGCACGTTGGAAATGTACATCTGAATCACGTCAACTAGCGTACACAGCAGTCCAGGCACTCAACCAGTAAGAAGATCCATGGATTTTTTAAAGGATGAGAAAATCACAATGCTAAAGATGTTAACCAAGCAGTGTCCCAAGAGAATGGAGGATGGGGACACCATTTTGATGTGCCTAATTCAGTGTGGGCTGTTACTCGTTTACCACAGTCTGTGAACAAACCGATTACCTGTTCAACAGGACACATCCTCTGCGTAGTATAGCCATTTTGACTTTAAAACCCTCAAACTGTTCTTGATCTGCAGGGCTCAACAAGACTGTAAGCTATTTATACTCAGACAAGAACTAGATGATTACATGAAACATAAATGAATCAGACCTTTTAGATTGGTAAATACATGTATAATTGTTTACATACTAAAAAAGGGTTAAAATGAGAGTAAATTTCATGTCGTATAGTGGCTCTACTTTATGTAGCCTGTATTAATGTGAAATATTTACCTTAATATTCAATAAAAAGATGGAACTGTACCCGTGTAAGCGTTTGTGTTTTGTTCAGTGTCTGACGCGATTAATCCATGTAAAAGGCACTTGTCAAAACTGCCTACTTCTGTCGCCCCCTACTGTCTGGACTGTTGATGGCAGTATGTCACGAATAAAGAGCTTTAGCCAGCAGGTGGCGTGTTTCTGCCAGCAGGGCCACATGAGCTTTTTTAAGAATAAGAAAGAACTTTATTTATCGCGAGGGAAATTCTTTTGTCATGATCATGCTCAGTGCACAAGAGGGGTACATGTATGGGACAAATACAGGTAAGAGGCAAAGTATTAATAGTGCAAGTCAGATAACAAATTTTTAAAAATTTTAACTATAGCACAAATAAAATAGGATTATTAGTGCTTAAAGTTTTCAAAACCTTGTTTTCAAAACCTTACGCCCTACTGCGTATCATAACCTGTATACTGCGTGCTGTTAGTCAGTGTTACCAGTATGTCAGCTTTTTCATACGAGTTCCGTAGCATGCTGCGTTTTAAATCTTTAATGACAACTTCCTACAGACAAGGCATCGTTTACAATAGTGTTTAAGTCCTGCGTATATTGAAAGGACCGGTATATTGAGATGTGTAGTCATTTAAATGAGGAATAGAATTACAAAAGGAATTAGGGCAAACGACCATATATACAAATTGCAAAACAATGTAATACTTTAATGAATTACAAATCGGGAGTAGGCTATACGTTAACAGAAATTAATGACAATGACAGTCAACGTGTAGTTCATCCTTTTGCAGGTTGTGATTACTGGGTAGTATTTGAGGTTAAATCCCAACACCCATGTCCTGTGTGTATTTTTAAACTAAACATTTTTCTATATTTACAGTAAAAGGTTAATTACTGTAGGGATTGGGATAGCTGTTTGGTTTAACGGAGCTCAAAGTATCTGTTTATTCTTACTTGTCATGTTTGTCACTTACTAAAAACACAAAACGATGTCATACTTACCTTTACACCTCCTGAACAAACGGAGTGTCATGAGACTCGCACGTCTGCGGCCCCCCTTGTCAGTACGTAGATACACATGGCGTGGATTAAAGAATGCCGCGTAGCGCAGGGAAGTCGCTGCACGCATGCGCCATGAGCACACGTCACGGCCCCCGACTGGCTTGCATTGCGACACAGCGGAACATCACATGATAGGAGTCACGTACTTTTTTGTTGTTTTCCGCCCAGACCCCAGTTTGCAAATAAACGTGCACATGGTTTGCAGCTTGCAGTCGTGCTTCTACTTCGGCTGTGCGCCTACTGGATAACCTCGGAATTTATCCCAACCTGCAAACCTTTCTTTAAATTTTTTCTATAAACAGTACCTCCATACGTCAAATAACCCTAATTCTGCTGCGGCTTTAATGCAGTTTTTCCGATCTTTGTAAAAGTTTTTTTTGCCGACCTACTGCTGAATTACGAGTTAACTACAAACAAGTTTGTATTGAACAGTAAAACACTCAGCACGATGTCTACCAGCTGCAACCAAACGAAAAGCTGCCCGATCCCCACCCGCATCATGCAGTTGAAAGACTGGACGCAGCTGCCCGACTGCTACAGTCAGACTCCAGGAGGCACTCTCTTTTCTACCACCCCCGGAGGTAAGTCTGGGCGCCTGTTGGTGCGTTTCGCCCTTCGAACGAGGTTTTCGAGTAGAAGAGTGTGGATCGCTTTGATGTATATTTCTATTGTAACTTGCAGACCTGCAATGCAACTAGGCAGTTATTAGAGTTACAACAAGCGCACGGTTGAGGCGGATAAAAATCCATACGTTTCCTGAGATAAGAGCCGGGGAGTACTGAGTATTTTTCTTGCCATATAAAAATTGTAAGGCTACCAGAGAGAGAGGTGGTGAGTTTTTAAGCTAAATAAAGCAAGTACCCGTGAACAGGGCTGGACTGTGATTTTAAAATCAGCCTTGGACTTTTTTGTTGACGGTAGTCTCTACCGTAAAATTTTCCGGCCCACAACCCCATGGCCAGTCCACTTCTGCCCGTTGATAATGTTCTTCACGTTATTCACTCGATGAAAATCTGGGTCGACTGCCTCGGTAGGGGGCTACGTTGTGCACTTTTAGACCAGATGTGGGTAAACCAGTGTTGTTTGGTGCATGTTGGCATACCGCAGTATTTCCTTTAGCAGCCTGTGTCCTCGCTTTGGGTACGGCTGCTGTCCTACAGGAGATTTTTTTGGTGGTGATCTGCACGATGCACGCTTAAATATCCAGGATCCTGCTTCCTGCTGAGTTCGCAAGTCTCTTCTCTCGCAGCTGTGCGTCCGCTCAGTTTTAGTTTTTCTTTGTTTTAACGTAATACCTGTAGTTGGTACGCATTGCGTTTAATCTAAACGTTTTACGTGTGGTTTAGTCACTATAATATTTAATGGTTGATATTTACTGTACTCGGACAATTTTCTTATGGTACGAGCTTTAACTATTCCATTTGTGCAATTGTTTGTTGTATGTTACGAAGCGTGTCTACGGTGCCCTCTGGCGGTGAACCGCGGTGTTGGACGTTTTTACCCTTGATTACGGCTCCCATTGCTGGCCGCGTGGTCTGCTGATTGACCGAAGTTATCGTTCTTATAGCAAGTAATATAAAGACAAATAAAAATAAATAAATAAAGTAATACAAAGATAATGGGCAGCATTATGAGCCGATAGGTTTTAAAAGTTGTGTATTTTGTAGCATACTTTTGAATGGCTCCAGGGAGTGTTTGGTCAAGTCTTGGAAGGTATAGGACTTTCCTGATAGAACATGTGAAGATAAGACAATTTATTCTACAGCAGCCAGACAGAAATTGCAACAGCTGTTGCCCTGGGAAAGTGGTACAGTATGTAAGGTATTAATTCAGTTTTGGAGGAGCTTATCTGTGATGGGTCGAAAGTTGGGTTGGTGTTCTGCGACCTGTTCCAGGTTAAGGACATTGAAACTCGTATCACTGACTGATCCAGTATCAGTTATTACAAAGTTATTACGGTGTCGCTATGGCAGATGAGGCTGTGGTTGAAGGAGCTGTTTAGTCATGCAGGCTCACTGTTGAGAGGAGGGGTATTATTGGTCAAAGGAAAGTAAATTTTGGAGACCATTTTGGCATTCAGCACTGTTTTCGTGGAGTTTAGACTCAACTGTGACAGAGCTAGCTTTCCTCAAAGGTTTCAAGCTGCCTTCACCTCGATATTACCCCCACCCCCCAGCAAAGGGAATGACTGCTATTACCCCTAACCCCCCAGCAAAGAGAATGACTGCCTATGACACGCTGTTCACACATGGAGCAGTGTGAGGTGTGGAGGAAGGGAAGGCTGGGTGCCATAGCATTTTCGTATTGCTCCATGAGTGATGACCATGTGCTCCCTGGCTGTGTGCTGGGTTGCCTGGAATGTGTCCAGGGGGCCAGACTAGGAGGGTGGGTCCGTGGGGCGGCTGTTTGGCTGCGCTGAAGGAATAGCTGAGAACATTCTGTTCTGGCAGAGTGGGAGTAAGAGAATCATTTCTAGGAATAAAATAAGTCCAAGGCCGGGGCTGTTGGGGAACGGACAGCGCCTTTTCTAGCTGTGCGGGTGCAGGACTGCTAGAGTTTCTGTGTACTGGGAGATGCTCGTACCAGAATACATTCTGGTGATATCTGATACTCTGGTGCGGTGGCACCGGAGTTGTCTGGGTGTGGATCATACACACATCCTTATGGTCGGTGACATTCATAATGTCTAATATTGCGGACGCTTCAGTGACAGATGATGTGCTGTCTTTAGGATGCGGTTTTGTAAACTCCCCCCCCCCCACACCTCAGTCTGACTTGCAGGCAAAACAAGGGTTATAGCTGAATTTGTAAATGTGAGTATTTCTGCATCACAGAGCTGATCCCTGCCTCCCGTCATGTCCTGTGGCTGTCCCGCCCCTAAACCATCCTGCTCTCCCAGAGTCTGCGTTTCTTTCAGTCCACTGGAGATCTGGCAGCACAGCATCTGTGGCGACTTATTGCCCCTGGCCATCCAGCCCTGCCCATTGCTCTGTTTTTGTTCCTGATGCACCGTACAGCTATATTACATAATCCCACCCTTTCTGGAAGCCTGACTTGACTGTTCAAAGTCCAAGTTAGACCATTGGATGGATCCAATGCTTATCAGGCTGTAGCTTACTGATTCGATACCCAACACCCCCCCCCTCCCCGCCTTGCCTCACATTGGGAAGTTGAGTCACTCGTCCGGTTTAGTGTTCTGTGCCTCTGACCACAAAGCAGTGTTGGACCAAGAATTATTTTGGGGTGGGGGCACGGGACAGGGCACAAACAGAAGTGAGCTCTGCTTTGCTGTTGTCGCACACAAACAGTCACAAAAAAAAAAGTGTGAGACCACTGCCCAAAAAGGAATCGTGACAGTTGTGTGTGACCGGTGGCTTGGACTCATTTGCACTGCTGCATGTGTGAGGTGTCCTGCTCAGCTGAGGCCATCTGCGTTTCAGGAACACGGATCATCTACGACAGAAAGTTCCTGCTGGACTGCCGCAACTCGCCCATCGCCCGCACCCCACCCTGCTGCCTCCCCCAGATCCCTGGGGTCACGGTGTCCACGTCGAACCCCATGGGCAAGCTACAGGAGCTCAAAGAGGAGCTGGAGGAGGAGGCCAAGGACCTGGCAGGTGAGGCACGGAGATCACGTAAGGGAGCACCTCCATCTTCCCTGTGTCCCAGTTGGTAAAAGTTGCTAAATATCTTTTGGGTCAGTAATGGATCCCACCTCCCATGGGTCCCAAAGCCCAGACCTTTCAAGCACAGAGGCTATGAATGATCCCTCCCACCATTTCTTTTCAGCTGATGACGACCAGTTCGAGATGGATATCTGAGCCCCTCCCATGGAGAAAGCCTCTTCTGTTCTCGCGGTCCATCACTGGATCAGCTGCTATTTCTTATTTTTTTGTTAAATCTTACATTTTTCTATTTCCCCCTCCCCAAAATGCAAGGAGTTCACCCTCATGGTTAAAGGCAGCAGCCTGTTATATTAGGTTAAGAACAGTGTGCTATCTGATTTCAGGCAGGGTTCAGGAACAGCTCAGGGCTGCTGAGGGGGCTGCTGGCTCCTTGGCCTTTTTCTTGGCGCCATTACGATGCGCTTTTTTGTATTTTTTCTTTCTTCTTTGTAAGGAAAAACCAGGCTAAATGTATGACGATTTACATTTAAACATGAGTGATCCCAGATTAGCCTTATTTTTGTTGGGTTTGTTTTTTATTTTTGAAATATAGCTAGACTTCCTCTTTCATGTTGACTGATGGAGGTCAGCCAATGCTGTGAGTTAACTGTGAGCAGTTAACTCTCCTGTACCGAGTGGAGCAGGTCAAGAGTAAACAGACTTCAAAATAAAGCCAAATGTACATACACATGTGTTGTTCTTTTCAAAAGAGTGGAAATACCTCTGTTTGCTATCCTGGAAGGTGTGATATTGATATGAGGGAGACCTTATGCATCACCTTATCTAAACATACAAATGCACAAAACACTGTATTCAGGCGGAGGCTTTAAGACCACTGATTACATTGTGGGTGATATGTCGTATTCTATCTCTTTCTCACACTCACACTCACACACTCAGCCTGGTGTATGAATCTGTTAATGACTCCCAGGTAGTCAGACTCCCTCTGCCTGGTTCTGTACCTGTACTTGGGTGAGTACCAGCAGGCTGTCTTGCTGAGTGCCTGGTCCCTGTTCTTTCTAAGATTATTTCCTAAATAATGACTCTCCAGGAACACTGTGGTGAGTGTACATTCCGCTGTGTTGAAATCATGCCCCACTTTGGCAGAGTCTCATGCTGGCTCGTGAGGTTCTATGTGCCATTAATGAGAAAGAAAGTCCTTGAGGCAGGATCTCTGGTGCCGACTTTCCATTCTCACCACATCCTTTCTAAGTTGATCTCTTATTTGAGAGAAGGAGCAGCTGAATAAATGTTAGACATGTAATAAGAAACAAACCTGGTCATTTATGTGTGACCGTGTGGAATGAAAATAAAACAAAATATAGGATGCTGATGTCATGCCTGGGCGTCCTGTCTGAGGAGCTGCTACTGTAGGGTTGTAGAATCTCCTCTTTAACAACTTATGAGAGAAGTTGTGTGAATACATTTAAATGATTTATTGTTTTTATTTGATATAATGTCGAAGGCCTGCCGTGTTGGCGCACAGTGCTGCCATCTATCTCATATATGAGGAGGCTGCAGGTCTCAGGTGTGCACTGTAAACAAGCATGGTCTGCGGTCAGGGGGGCAGTGACTCTGGCTGGCAGACGTCTTATCTTGATCGAAGAGGAGCGGCTGGTTTCTCTCCCATGCCCTCTGACACACGTGGCGCGTATAGGATGACTGTGTTGAAAGTACACTCTGCTGTGGGGAAATGGGGAGGAAAATGCTATTTTGTCAAGAACTTGTATAACCAGAGTAGAGAATCGTGTGCAATAGCAGGCCCTGCCGGGACAGATTCAGAGAGAAGTGCAAGCTGGCACTCTGCCATCTACACTTATGCTTCATGCTTTTGTGGCTTCTTACTGAGAACTGAGGCCCGAGGCAGATGGCGTCATGTGATCCTGGCCTGTGTTGTCGCAGGGTTAGCATGTTTTTTTTTTTTTTTACCACGAAATATTATTAATCTGTTCTCAGTCTGTTTTGAAGGGACGTGCACGAGGGGGCTGGGTTTGGGCTTGATTTGTTGCAGCTGGTTCGTGCAGCCTGGTGAGCTTGAGTCAGTTATGCACTTCGCAGGAGATGATGATGATGATGGCGGCTCCCATCCTCTCTCAAGCTGCTGGTGTGGCCTCCTGTACTGATCAAAGATTCCAGTAAACATGCCTTCTCAGCTGGGACCTCAGACTGGCAGGCGGACTGTGGTGTGCTGCTGAGGACTTGGCAGAATATGGGAAACACCCCCCATGTAAACTTTCTGAGGTTGTTACCTTTTACGCTGGAAGCTGAGAAACTGTCCTACAGAAACTAATGGGGAACTTTTATCAGGGGCCAAACAGACACCACGGGTCACATGGTGTGTGGGGGAACCTCAGCCGTCTTGGGGCCAAACAGACCCCACCGGTCACATGGTGTGTGGGGGAACCACAGCCGTCTTGAGGCCAAACAGACCCCACGGGTCACATGGTGTGTGGGGGAACCTCAGCCGTCTTGGGGCCAAACAGACCCCACCGGTCACATGGTGTGTGGGGGAACCACAGCCGTCTTGAGGCCAAACAGACCCCACGGGTCACGTGGTGTGTAGGGGAACCACAGCCGTCTTGGGTCTCGTAAACGCAGGCCTCTCCGATTACTCGGCTGTCATGTACAGTGTATCAGATATGAAATTTAGCTAGCAGTTAACCAATGCTAAGACATCCTGAAATATAAAATGCAATCTTGCGTCTGAAACAAACAGCTCACTTAATCTTTTGATACTCAAAAATACTCCTTCCTGCTCAACCTTTGCCCACCGCCGCCTCGTGGTTATTTTCCACCTGCGGCCCAGTGCTGTTGATCGGCCTGACCAGAGCGAAGGCGTCAGGACGACCACATAAACAGCACCACTGATATGGGGGAAGTCCGGTCACATACATCATGTGAATGACAGCTGGGGAGTGGGGGTTACCACACCACATACTGGCAAGAGACTCAAGTGGGGGGTGGGCTGGGTGAGCACGCCCATCAGACCCCAGGCTTCTGATTGGTGGAAAGCTCCCTCAGCTGCTCCTCCCCTTTTTCTCTTCTCCTTGAGCCAAAGGGCAAACATTCCCGAATCATAAAAAGATGGGCGGTTCATATGGGAGTGCTGTCTGAACTGCACACAGACTACACCAACTCCAGGAAAGGGGTTTTATATATATCCCCATCTTATTCTCTCCGTGGAAGGTCACAGCTGTCATATTTATCAAAGAAAATAAGCCAGGCAGCACATTTCAGTATTGGCAGGAATGCACTAACTGGTGTGTGAGTTCACATTCACTGTTAAAAGTGATATGTGCAGCAATGTTTATGTGCAATTATTTGCACTGATTTCACAATTATTGTGCATTTTACCATTTATATGCTAATTTGCACTTCATTTTCAGTATAAAGGCTAAAATGCACAGTCATTACTTGTCATAGCAGCACAAATACATTTGTATTCTATGTGCATTTTTGCTGTGACAACAATCAATTGCTGCATGTATCGCTTTTAAAGGTGAATGCGTATTTGCATATAAGTAATGTGCATGCTTGGGTACAGAGAGACCACATAGATACTGTCGCAGGCTGTTCTTCACTCTGCTCAGCCAGAAGTACCCTGGGATGATGTTGTGTACTAAGCATATTGTCTGCTCACTGCCATACCCACCTGCCTCTTGCCATGCACCGATTTTATTGACAAAGGTGGATGTTTTTAAGAAGGTACCACCCCATAAAGTTTTGGAATGTTTATCAAACATTAATATAAAAAATTTTGTTTATCTATTTCCTGGTTTAAATATCTTGTTGTAAATTATTTGTTATTTCTCTTATCTTTTTGCCATGATAAAGCCATTGTTGCTGGTTTGGCATTAAACTTAAGCCCGCACACGCATACACACGTCAGGTATACCTATCCTTATGGGGCCTGCTCATTCACTTCATTAAACTTAAGCCCGCACACGCATACACACGTCAGGTATACCTATCCTTATGCGGCCTGCTCATTCACTTCTATGGGAAAAATGCCAACTATGACAACTTTAACCCACACCCTGCCCTAAACATAACCATAAGTAACTAAGCAAAATACAAGAGTTTTTGCATTTTTAGTTTTTTCATAGCAGTCACCCATTTTTATAAAACCGAGTTTTCCCTTAAGGGGACCAGGAAACCGATCCCCATAATGGAAAAAAGACAGATATTTATCACGTTATGGGGACATTGTGTCCCCATAAGGATAGGTAAACCCACTCACACACACACACACACACACACACTTGCCAGTCACATGCCCTCCCAGGGCTGCCGCCTTCAGGGGATTCCCGGGATACCCAGCAGTGTGCCTCTTCAATTCAACTGCGCAGCTGGCCATGGGTGGGCCATGGTGTGGAATTATGGCTGTTCATAGATGGCATATGAACTGAGACACCCCCCTGATTGTGTGTTCTCGGGGTGGGGTGGGGGAGAGGACACAGGAGACTGAAGCCGGATGACAGGGATTCCTGTAGAGAACTGAACTATCTAAGAACAGCTTAAAGGGCCCTTGGAGACAATAACCATCACTGTGGATTTGCTGGAACTTTTTACAATGAATAGTAGTGCCTGAAAGCTAACTCATACTGGGCATCATAAGTGCTCATGGTAGGCATACGTTGTCATTTACAGAGACTCGCACGTTGGTATGTATAACATGAGAGGCACGTTGGTATGTATGACAGGCTTCTAAATCGGTCCGTTAACAGCTGAAGTTTCTGCAGCTGAACCTGTCTCTGGAATGCATCTTAGGATGGTTGTGTTGGGCTTTCCTAACCCTAACCCTAATCCTAACCCTAACATATACCAGGAGCCAAAAAATACCAGCACTTCATCTATTCTCCTTCCTGCCCAAGGGGGATGATTCAAACCTCATGGCACATGGGATTAACCAGTACTGCCATCCACTGGCTGCTTTAACCCAGTTCATGTTGTTGATTTCATGCCAACTAATTTGGGTAACCAAGCAATGATTGATGTAATCCCATTCACTATGACTTCTACTGCTTAATTTCTTTCATAATTAGGAGATGGATTTCATCTGAAAGTTTCCAGTCTACATTTCATAAAAAATCTTCTTGTCTCTTGAGAATCAAACTTCAGTGGGGAGACATTTCATAGATCCTGGAGACTTCCAGGGCCATCTTGAAAGAGAAAAAGGTAAGAACTCTGGTCTATACAGTAAACTGTGAAACCAATCCCAAAGCCCACTGTGTAAATGGTACTCAGGCATGAGTGACCCAATCAACTAGGAGACTGAGGACAGTGCACAAGAGTGACTGGATCTACATTTTCATCCAGATATCCCAACAAGTTCTAGGAGTCTCCTGCAAACTGCCAACAGCTCCCTGACACCCGTGTCCACAGAGAAGTAAAAACAATCCAACACAGGGTTGTAGTTACGCATTCCCATGGTCCACAACTTTTACCTACACCTGGTCTGCATTATATGAGTAGTCTCAATTATAGAACTTAACCATAGATAAACTTAGGAGGCCAATAGATCTGGGTTTTTTTGTGTCATATTCCTTGCCTTTTTTTATACTCTGCCCAGGCAAAAAAAAGTCACCATTTGAATTTATATCAGCAAATACTTAAGAGCCAATGAATGAATCATTATTACAGCTCAGCAACGTTATGCTGCAATAAAGTAAAGTCAGCTGAGCATCTGAATCTACTGAACGGCCAGGTTACAGCTCCATCTATCAGCAATGGATTTTTTTCTTTCCTTTTGGCATGGGCATATGCCAGGACAAGAATGCCAAGATTCTTTGGGTTCAAATTGTCAAAGAGTGGTTCAGGGAGCATGAGGAATCAATTTTCATGCATGACTTGGTTACCACAGAGTTGTGACCTTAACCTCATTGAAGCTCTTTGGGATGTGCTGAAGGAGGCTTTATGGAGTGGTTCAAATCACTTCTCAATATAGGATCTCTGTAGGAAATTATTGCAAATCTGAATGAAAATAAAGGATGAGATGTTGCATAAGCTTGTGGAAACAATGCAATGACAAATGTGTGCCATAATCAAAGCTAAGGGCAGAATAGTTATAATGGGATTATGTCATTTGTTAGTTCCGCTTGTTGGGGTGGCTGTATGGATGTTTTGGTGAAAACCTCCATACTGGGTTACATCCAGACAGGTTACATAAATCGCCATATGAGTCGTAACAGCCGACCTCCTTCATATGAGGAGTGTTGTTCAGGACGCTTGTTAAGAGCTGAGTAAGCGTACAATGGAGGTATTTGGTGAAAGTGTAGCTGGCTGCACGCACAGTGTTTGTGTTTCACAGACCTATCTCTCAGTATACAATGAAAACACTTTCCAGAAATAACCAGGGCCCTGTGGGTTTAGCCTGTCTAGCTCCTGGTAATGATCCGGGCCCCATCATCCTGTTATACAACCTGGATCAGGCATTATGTAGCACTGGCTAAACTTTTTCCAGCTGTGATATTTACTTTCTCTCCCAGACAATGTACAATGCTTACAAGAAGTTTACTATTTTTAGCTGGAAAAACCAGATTCAAAGGTCAGTTTATAGATTAAATACATTTAGAGAATGCAGGGCTGGGCTTTTCAAATCTGGGCTCTGATTCCAAATCCAGGCCTTGTTTTCTGGTCCCCCCTGGTACTTAGTTTAATAGTTACTGATTCTGATTGACCACAGAAAGGAATCATGGAAAGAAAGAAAGCTTGAATATCATTGGAACCCATAAGGGCTATGATTTGAATAGCCCTGCTTTAGGACTCAAAGTTTAAACAGACAATATACTGATGGCAGGAATATTTTGTTATTCATACAAATTTTAACCAGATAGATACAACCTTGTCTTGTTGACCCTAACCCTCACCACATTAAGTAACAAATCAGGCCATTTGGGACTTAACATCTATTTTGACATCCGTGTTAACAACACACAAATAAATAACGTCTTAACACCTACATTAGTTACATGTTAAGCCATTTGGATTTCTTAACACGTGTTAAAACTGCGTGTTAATGCAGCCAATTTGATCGTCGTAAGACGTTTGTACCTTTAATGCATCCATGCTATTGGTTGGCATAAATATATGTACGTATGCAGTATGTACCCTGTACCTTGTAGTCACATGGTCTCTACGTTGTAGTTACGTGAATTCTAAGTTCAGCCATGTAAGTCCTACATTATGATTACATATAGGCAACGTATGTATTACGTGTCAAACGTAAGCTGGAGCTGGAGGAGCGTACAGCTCCGTGAGCGATGAGCTTCACTTACATGCTCTGGTCAAAATTATGCATCTTGTGAAAGAATGACCGTCCCATGCACTGAGTGCGAACAGCTGACAGCCCCTCAACAAGCCACTTGCGCTGTTCGTCTGTCAGCAGACCCTCTGGGTGACCAAATCTAAAATGAAACTGGAGCAAAACTAGTAAACCCAGCTAATACTGATGAAATTGCACTGGAGTCTGTATTTGTGCTGAACAGTGTAGTATTATGCTGATCACTTTCTGTTCTGCTGCACTAACAGAAAAAACTATATATTCAGCAACATGAGGCGGACGAAACAAAGAACATTTTATATTTTACCATGCAAGTTATTAGCTTTCTATTAAAACGTATGTAGTTATTAATTTATTTGTAATAAGGAGTTTATAGAGAACTGTCATAGCAACAGTATGGATGGCTTCAATAATTTAGCTGTCTTATATTTTACCAGATGTACGTCGCATCGCCATTCCATTGATATTTGAAATGACAATTTTGGACGGGAAGAATGTCATTGGGGATATCTGAAATACTTACCAGGATGAATTTAATTAGAGATACCTGCAATACATATCCAGTCTAGCGATTAAACGTTAAAACGGCTTGCCATACTTTTGCATGTATTGTTCCTGTGCTGCAGTATTAAAATGTTTTTAAATGCAAAATAATTATTCTGTGATTGCATTGTGTATTTTTTCCACGTATTATTAACAAACCTAATATAAAAAAAGAATTGTAATAGTAATAAGTTAGTTTCGCTGCAGGATCCGCTATTTAAAGGCTTGCGATTGCGCACTTGAAAAACATGGAATGGATTGTGCAGTGACAGTCAATCAGCTACCTGAGGTCATATATCTAGTGACCAAGGAACATTTTTCTCTTCTTGCAATGACTGTCTGCAGGGTTTCCCCTCAAAAACCGATAAAGTGATAGCACCCAATTTTAAACGTCTTAAGACGTCCAAATCGGCCATGTTAACACTTCTGGACAGCTTGACAAGTACATAATGTACGTGTTAAGACGCTATTTGTCTGCGCGTTGACACGTCAAAATATGACGTGTTAACACGGATGTCAAAGTAGATGTTAAGTCCCAAATGGCCTTCCATATTAGTCCTCTGTATTAACTCCACGTTTCAGTTTGTTTCCCCAGTTCGGTCATTGGGTGCGTTTGACTTGCTTACAGCACTGGCTTAAAACAACGCATTCTGATTCTGATCCTGATGCAATGCATTATTGTTAGATGCATTACGACCTCTCACCCGGCTGCACAAACTGGAATCGCCTCTGTGATGACACACCTCTACCCTTTTTGGCTGAAGCGTTTAGGTACATGCATGACATTTGTTTCCCAGGCAGTTCCGCTGCGTAATCTACTATTTCTGCAGTGAGAACTGGTTTTCAGTTAATTCAGTGGTTCCCAAAGTAGGGGGGGGGGGTCGCAAGATGATTTCCAAAAAATCAAATATTTTTTTAAACTATTAAAAATAACATTTTATCAACATTTTAACATTTTATATT